>SEMN01000023.1:2155755-2372638 GCA_005408345.1 Macquaria australasica
CATTCTTTCCTTCACTCCCTTGCCCCTTTCCCTTCTTTCCTCCTGATTCTCATCCTTTTCTTTCCCCAACTCTTTTCTCTTCCTATGTTCTCCTTTTCTCCCTTTGCTATAT
The DNA here is from genome assembly GCA_005408345.1 of Macquaria australasica. Taxonomy (NCBI): domain Eukaryota; kingdom Metazoa; phylum Chordata; class Actinopteri; order Centrarchiformes; family Percichthyidae; genus Macquaria; species Macquaria australasica. The sequence goes on from SEMN01000023.1 coordinate 2,155,868, forward strand.
CCCTTCCTTCTTTCTAATCCTTCCCCAACATCTTCCTTTCTTCTGTACTTCCTCCTTTCATTTCCTGTAAATTTCTTCCCTTCCTCCTCTGTGCCTTATACCTCAATTCCTGCTTTCCTTACCCCCTCCTTTCTATAACTCCATCTTTCCTTTCATACTTCCTTCTTACCTCCTTTCCTTCCTTCCCTACTGTACCATCATCTTTCCTTCCCATCGTCCTCTTTTCTTTCCCTGTGTCCTTTCTTTCTCTGTCTTTTCTTCCCTTGTTTCATTCCAACTTCCCCTTAGGAGAAAAGTATTAGAGAACGAGAGGAGTTGAGGATGAGTCGATGATTTAACTTATAAAGCACAACTTCCCTCCAACAGACGGGTTTTTAAAGAGCTCATGACCTCAAATTAAGCTGCTACACAAACTTTTTATTATTGGAGAAAAACCTGCAGCGACGCTTTTTTCAGGTGACATCCCGAACTGAAGAATGTGTCTCAGGTGGAAAAAAAACTATTACTGAGTTTAAAAAAAAAAAAAAACAAATCAGAGAGGAAGTGGCGTGTTTTCTCAGCTGTAATTGGGGTTGTTATGTTGTCACACGTCAGACGAGCCGACGAGAAGAGAGAAATATTTTTACACAGTTAAAAGTAAACCTCTCCTCAGGATCTGACTCATTATGTTGATGGATGAAGCGTTTAGGTTGATGAGGAGGCTCAGAGGTTGAGTTGCTCTCACTGTTTTTATCTTCAGGTATGAACACTTACTTTTATTTGAAGATGTGTGTTTGTCTCTTTGTGGCTGAAACATGGAGTCACAGTCTGCTGCCGTCGTCACATCGTCTAAAAAGGAAGCTGCTGAGTCAGAGATGATGGACAAAAAAAAAAATCAACCACAACAAGACCTGGAGGAACAAAAGACAGTTTTTAAAATTTTGCGCAAAATACTGCTTCACAACACAGAAAAAAATTTAAACAGGATAAAAAGTAATAGTAGTAGTATTTCTATTCTAAACGTTGCGCCCCTCCAGCAGCTGAAGTCTGAACCTGTGATGATTTAAGTGTGTTGGAGTTTTGGAGACGTTGGTGTCGAAGCTGCTAACAGATGGGTCTGTCTGTTTTCATTTATTATAGTAAAGGTTAAACAGCATCAACAAAAATAGACCGGACCATCTGCTCACATGTAGTGTTTGAGCAGCAGATACATACTGCACACACACACACACACACACACACACACACAGCAGAAACTCTTGTTTCACTCCACATGACATTAACATTTTACTCCTAATGTTACTTCATAATTATCAGCATTTAATATTTTAGACTGAAGAAAAAATAACTTTGACTCACTAAAAGTCTGTAGTAATTCTTTCTAATTGGCAGGTGTCATAAAGGTGACACAAAGTCGTGCATCAGGATACCTTAAAGTTCTGGTCACCCATTTCTAAAGACGGGCACAAGGTAGATCAAACACCTGCAGGTAACCATAGCAACAATACATCTGCTTGATGCTGCGTAACCAGTTCATAAAACTAACTGAAACTGGTTTAACTGAGTTAAACTGACAAATAAACATTTTTTTTTATAAAGGGATGATGATCTGAACACAGTCTGTATTTCATACACACATAAACCAACCTGTACACACACATAAATAAACATTAATATACCCTGGGGCCTGGGGTTTGGATTATTTTCAAAGGTAACTTAATGAGAAAATGATCTCTCTCTCTTTCTCCCTCGGCTTCTGCCAATCGTCTGCGTCCCTGCGTGTCATGTGTTGTTGCAGGCAGATACACGACGTCCACGTGGGAACCCAGACGAGAGACAGAGCGTAGCCAACGTGTTGCATTAGCATGGCAAGCCGCCGGTTAATAATGCATGAAATAAAGCAAGAACTCGCAAAAGGGGGAGCTTCTTAAAATCCCCAATGATTCGGGGAAAGGCCATTACATCGTGGAAACATTTATGAATAAAAACCTCCAAACTGCCTGTAGAAAGATGTTTTGGATTTTAACTGTTTGAACTGAACGTTTGGAGTTTACCAGCCACGGCCCATCAAGAGGCAAAAATTATTATTTTGAGATTCTATAGTGTTACATGCTGATAGTTGCTGGTAGCCAGTAAACTTATGGCTTATCAGCTCGTAGAAGTTATATATGTTTTGTGCCGCAATGCCATAGTCTATTAGTCTGACAAGCCTCCCAAAGCCAGAATAAAATTGTGTCCTTTAAGAAGAAATAACAAACAATGTCGCCTCGGGCCTTGGGTCAGGTCTCAATGTTATTATAACTAATAACAATTGTGATCAAAACTACAAAAATGTAATACCTCCTCCTCCTCCTCAACTTCTCTTTCTGGGATCCACTCTCCAAAAACCCACCGTCGTGTCTTTTCATGCCTTTTCCTTGTTGTCGTCGCCGTGTTGTCTTTTCTCCTCCTGCGGTACATTATCGCAGCACAATGACAGACATGCTGTTGGAAGTGGAACAAATTGCTGTTTTAATGGGATTATTTTCAAAACGGTGCACAAAACGCTCTATTTTCTGGTGACTTTTTTCCTCGGTGTGTGATTGGATTGTCATTTGAATTTATCCAGGCAACAGACTTCATCCCACCTTGTCTTTTTGTTGTTTCTGTTGATAGACTTTAGGCTAAAGCACATGTGTGTGTGTGTGTGTATATATATATATATATATATATATATATATATATATATATATATATATATATATATATATATATATTAGGTATTGTGTGTGGTATTAATGTGAGAGAGTCAAACATGTTGCTTAAGGACATCTCCAAACTGATTTTTCAGAGAGAGAAAGTGAAAGTAAAATCCATTAAGAAGTAAATAAGTTGGGCCCCCCCCCCCCTAGCAGACAGCCGTGCCTAAACCCGTTGCCGAGCCCTCCTAATCTCCTAATAAGATTATAAAAGTGAAAATTTGTTTGTACATGCAGTTGCTGCAGATAATTACATGTCTCGTCACATAGTGGAGGCGCCCTGAAATCTGCCCCGAATCCCCTCGTCTCTGGTTAGAGCTTCAAATTGTGCCGGAATGGATTTCAGAGAGTTCAATTCAAAGATACTAAAGAGCAGATCAACCTCTGAGGCCCCGCATGCTTTCCTTTAATGTCACCCCTTTCCTTTCTTTCCTACTTCCTCCTTTCCTATCTCCCGTTTTCCTTTTTTAACTCACTGTTTCTACAGCTTACTTTGTTTCCTTATTTCATCCATTTCTCTTCTGTTTCCCCGTTTACTTCCCAATCTCCTCATCTCCTTCCCTGCCTTCCATCTTCCACCTCCTTTCCTTCCATTTCCTTCCTTTCTCCCTTCATTGTCCTTCCGTTCCTTCTTTCCATTTCCATTCCATCCATGTCCTCCTTCCTTCATTCCTTTCCTTCCTTCCATTTCTTTCTTCACCCATCCTTCCTTCTTCCTTCCTTTCCTTTCCACCTCCTTGTTCCCTCCTCCCGTCCATTCATCTTTCCTGTTTCATTCCTCCCCCACCTCCTTCTTACCTTCTCACTCTCCCCATTTACTATGTTTTCTCTTCCTCTGTTTCCCCGCTTCCACTTTTTCTGACCTTAGCCCCTCTTTTTATTCCCTACCTCCTTATTTTCTCCTGTTTACCTTCCTACCTCACCTCGTCGGTCCTTACCCCCTGCCATCCTTCACTACCCCCTCGTTCTTTCCTTCTCTACCTCCCCCTTTACTTTATTATCTCTTCCTTTATTGCTTTGCTTCCTCCTTTCTATCCCAGCCTCATCTTTTCCTCCCATTCCCTAACCACTTCTTTCTTTATCTACCTCCCTGTTTATGTCCTTCCCTCCTCTTCTGTTTCTCATCTCCTTCCCTACCTCCTCACTCTTACTGGGATGCATCCAGAGAGAGAGAGAGAGAGAGAGAGAGAGAGAGAGAGAGAGAGAGAGAGAATTTAAATGTGACTGACAACTGAAGTGACTCCGTTAGCTGTTATGTTTGTAGTAAACTGGATTTAATAAAAGCAGTTTCATCCACTTTAATCAATACTTTGATGGCTGAAATGAAGTCTTGTGTATATCATTAAATTCTAAAAAGGAGTAAACAAATCAAAACTGATGTTCTTGCAGCCACCCCAGCAGCTGGGATCCTCCAAATGAAGAAGTACCAACAGAGCGACTGGGAGGGGGAACTCATTAATGCTCATAATAATCTGTGATGCTGCACTCTGACACAGTGGTACGTCAAGCTAAAGGCTAACATCAGCATGCCAACATGGGTCACAATGGTAGCATGTATAATGTTTACCATCTTAGTTTAACATATTAGCATGCTAACATCTGCTAATTAGCATTAAACACAAAAGCTTTGTCTCAATTAGCGTTCTTCCATTCTTCCACTTGCTATATAAGTGCGTTCACACTGACAGTTGTGGCAAAATGCAGCACTATGAGCACCAGATGGTCAAAAAGTTGAGTGAGGAACGCTGCTCACTTCTCAGCCTCAATGGTCGCCATCTTGGCTACGTAAGGGACCACCAACATATGAAAATGGCGGCCGCGGTTGCGATTGTTACAGTGGACACAGCACTACAAATACAAGCACGTTCGTTTTTAATCAATGTCAAGTGAGCAAACAAGCTGACAGATATTTTGGAGGGCGACAATCTGCCGAGGAGGAGGAGAAGAAGAAGAAGAAGAAGAAGAAGAAGGAGAAGAAGAAGGAGAAGGAGAAGGAGAAGGAGAAGAAGAAGAAGAAGAAATCGGCATTTCTAGCAAGTGCACAACAATTTGAGACAACACAACCCTGTCAAAATTCACGCACTACGCAATTAAGCACATAGTGTACACAGTGTACTGCATGGAAGTGTACTAACAGAAGTATCTGAACTGAGACACAGCAAAAGTCACAAACCAAAGTACTGAACAAAACTTCAAACTCTGATGATGGCACTAGATGAGGCTTTCCTTCAGGACACACAAACACAGCAGGTAAACTAGGTGTGACTAGAGTCAAAGATCTTCTTGCTTTACATTTTGCTCTTATAAAAATGTGACTTTCAAAAGAGAAAGATTCGTCTGTTTTTATTTTTATGTGAAGCCATAAAAAAAACGCAGCAGCAGTAAAATCATAGTAGGGAATCACTTCCTCCTATAGCCAATTAAAGGGGTCGTTCTCTTTTCTATGCAACCCACCCCCCCCGACCCCGAAATATAAACACTATACATACTGTATGTATTTAGACAAAAAAGGCTCTCATTTGAATTGCAGTAGGTGCGATTCAAAATGTCTCCTGGGCTGCAGCGGCACTACCAGGTTCACAGTCTCAGTTCACATCAAGAGAGAGCAATTTTAACAAACAGAGGCTTGTGTGTCCACATGTCCTTGAATAATAACAGCATCAATATTCAATGTTTCCATTACTGCCAGCAGCGTCTCAGAGTCTCCGATGCGGCGGCGTCCTGGAGGACGAGAGAAAAGCTGCTCAAATATCACGTTAGATAATTTCACAGGGGAAAGCTTACATATGAATCTCTTCCATTTTCATTGAGGCTGATATTGACAGAAAATGGTGCATGTTTGATTCATGAAAGCTGTCAGAAAGAAACTCAAGTGTTAGTTTCACTGCAGATGGGGTCAAAATTAGAGAGAGTTGTATTATTTTTACATTTTTCAGATTTATTTAATAAACAGGAACTAACAGGCTTCATTTTCATCTTTTTTTTTCAAGGTCTTCCACAACAAACTGGGAAAACCGTTGGCATGTCTAAACTACCTACTGTACTGCTAGTACAAAGTGTGATCACATCAGAAAAGTGACATAATGGAGCATACTCAAATCAGACAGTATGCATACTAAATATGTTTGATCTTTGAGTGTGCAGGTGATGCCCACCGTTGACCCACAATGCAATGCACAGAGGAAACAGCTGGAAAAAATAAAATCAGTTGTGGGTGGTGATGAGAAAGATCTTAACATTTTGCTCTCTCTATTGGCAGTGGCATCCCAAAGACAGATCCCAACAGAGCACATAGCCAACTGTATCATTTCCTGTTAGTGTAAAATGGTAAAGTAAGTTTGTATACCAACTGCTAAAACAGTATGCTATGATGAATAGTACATAGTATGGCTGCAACTAACAATTATATCATTATTGGTCAATCTACAGATTTCACAATTAATCGATCAATCGTTTAGTGTATAAATGTCACAATAGTGCAAAATGCCCAACTCAAATGTCTTGTTTTGTCCGACCAACAGATATTCAGTTAACTAGCAAAAGCAAAGTGAGAAACCTAGACAATATTTATATATGGGAAGCTGGAACCAGTGAATTTTTGCAGCCAGCTAGCGTGCAAGGTGGTGGCCTGATCGTCGGATCACTCTGACACGTAGACAGGAGGAGCTGGGGATCAAACCTCCAACCCTCTGGGTCAGTGGATGACCTGCTCCACCCTCCTGGGCCACAGAATTAGTATGTAGTATGGATTTAGGACAAGCCACATTTCTTAATGGACCTGGCTTTGTGCACAGGGGCATTTTCATGTTGAAACAGGAACAAGGGTCTCAGAATCGAAGGTTGTCCTACATTGTACAAACTGTAAAGCAAATTTGTGATTTCTGAATGCAATGTACTTAACCTTCCCTAAACTGTTTCCACAAAGCTGACTACGTTTACATGCACAAAATATTCTGGCTTTTGCCCTTTTTCCGAAATATTCCCACTAAGCATGGCTAATGAAAATGAATATTCGACTAATATTCCTGTTTCCATGCAGCTTGTTGGACCGTGTGAACTCAGCCTCCCTCTTTCATTCGTTCCTTCTTGAAAAGGTCGGCGTTGTGATATTTGCTCATATCCAGAAACCTGTTGATCTCCAAGTCTTTCATCATGTTTAACAGTAGCTGTGTTTCTCCTTGTCTTTTCTTCTGTGCCTGCATCTCTACCTCAGCCCTGCTAACTGTTGGCTGGTTGGTTTGTTTCCAGCACAGAGCTGACCGGAAACAGGAAGAGGCCGTGAACGAGCTGTATACATGTCCAAAGAACGCTAATATCGGTGTATCCCACGTCTTAATCTGAACATGCTTCATTCAGAATAAGGCCTAATTCGGAATATCTAAACATTCTGTTTACATGACCCGGATCAAATTCAGATTATCATAATATTTGGAATAACATTGGAAAATTAGTGTGCATGTAAACGTAGTCAGTGTATGCCGTAGCTTTAAGATTTCCCTTCACTGAAAGTAGACCAAACCAGGAAACCCAGACCCAGTCCAGGTACACTGGAGTATGTGGACAACTGTGTCCACGAGTGCTGGTAGGACAGCAAACCAAAACTTTCCTCCCGCTGAAAGGTTTTAATAATCTCTCCAAACTTGATTGTTCAGTCTGTTTTTATCTAACCGCTGCCTCTTGAGTTTCATTATTCATTCATCAGTCTTCAGAGGGGTGGTGGGGTGGTGGTGAGGGGGTGTATAGGGGGTGTATTGGGGGGGTTGGCAATCATAAACCATGTCAGGATAAATACACGAGTGCATTCACTTTGCAAATGAGGCGGCTCTCCCTCTCTCTGCCTAACTCACTCTCTCTGAGCTAATGTTTGCTCGGCCCGGCTGATTGATGACACGCTGATCTGCAGCCTCTCATCAGTCTGAATATGAGGAGCTTCGCATTCTGACCACAGCAAATAAAGTAAATAAAGCAGAGCCGAGCTGTCACTTCTGCTCTGATAGCATCGTTCAATATGCTGGAGGGGGAGGAGGGAGGAGGAAGAGGAGGAAGGAGGGTAATTTCATCTCATTTCAGTTGGAGGAGTTACACTTCCAAAATGAAAAAGTAGCAGCATGAGTGAACACTCGAGTACGACTAAAGAAAAGATGATTCTATTAAAGTGAAGCAGCTGCAGAGTGAGTCCCAGTTAAATACTCTACTATAACTCTATATATAGTGCTACTGTATACCGACTGTACTGTAGTATATACTATGAGAAATTAACAAACATAACATGGCTGGGTCAGGGGCGTTTCTAGGAGTTGACAAGGTCAGGGGCTAAGCCCAGACCATCTCGGGCTGAGGACAGGGTGTGTGTGTGAGCGCCGAATTTTTTTGGGGTGTTCCCTGCTGTTTTTCCTGGAACACAACTGCCTAAATTTCATTTAATTTTACTGCATCGTATGACTACGGCACACATTTCATTTGAAATGTAGTTTTTAATAGTAATGTTAAGACAATTGCTCTGTACAAAATGGACATTTTTCACTTACAAAAAGAGCTGAGGAACAAAGTTCATTGAGCTTTAGGGCTAGCGATGGGTATCTCCTCAGCTAGCTTTCACTTGATGTAGCTCTTTTGTTTTGGCTCTCTGTGGCAGAGTAACTATTTTTATTACATGTTTTACTGAAATTATACATTTCTATGGCATAAGTTTTTATTTAGTAAAACAGATTGTCAAAAAGTCAGATTCCGGTTTTAACTCAAGTTTGACCAAATATGTAGTTAGTGCAGTATAGCCCACCTCATACATAATATTGATTTTTATCAGAATACTGATAACCTATGAAACTACCTTCATGACGTCCATAAGGGGATATCAAAAACTTTACTTCGGGATTTGGTTAATTTTTACTATCTTCTAACAGTCCTGGTTCATTGTAACTCAGCATCGCAGGAATCCTGGTGTCATTTTAGACGTCTCAAACATTTGTTCATGCCAATAGGGTGGCTAAATGCAAAAATGTCATCCTAGCTCACAGTTCATATCTTGAAGCTCTCCTGTTCGCCATGAGGGGATTTTGCAGATACTGCTGGTAATCAACCAGGGAATATATCTTGACACTGCATTTTCCTGAAGCAGGTGTACTGTCCAATGAGAGACAGGCAGACAAACGTCCAGCAGTGACAGTTTGCGTGCTCTGCTTTCGGCTGCTTTGGTCTTTTCTCATTTTTTCTGCAGCCGCTGGGCTCAGCAGTTTGCATTTTTCTTGTTTTGATGTGTTTCAGGGTTTTTCAGCTTGTCTCAGCCTGCAGGTAAAGTGTCGGGGGCCGCCCTCTTTTTTTTTTTTTTTTTAAATGGCAGCATCAGCATTACATGAGGTGTGTTTGTGAAGCGTGGGATTTTTCAGCCTTGTGTTTCTGTTTCACCTCCAGCCCGAACCGCCGCTCACAAATTATTCATGTGGTGTCACGTCAAGGAGCTGCTGCAGCATCCGCCTGCGGGGACAGCCACAGTGTGTGTGTGTGTGTGTGTGTGTGTGTGTGTGTGTGTGTGTGTGTGTGTGTGTGTGTGTGTGAGAGAAGAGTGTGTGAGTGTATCATGTATATTATGCAAGCTGGGGTATTGTGTGCGTGTGTATTGTAATTCCCACTCCAAATCAAAGTCCCTGACAGCTGCCTTAATGCCGACTGCCTCTCAGGTGATGAAGGGCCTGCTGCTCGTCGCCACGGATACCTCCATCAACGCCAACACCCCCCCTCCCAGCACCACCCATCCTCCTCCTCCCCGTTGACAGCGAATCAATCACTCCGTCCGCTCGCCACTCTGTATCCCTGACACTGGCATGTATAATTAAAGTTTATTCCCTCGGACCTCCCAGTTCAGCTCCTTCCTGCAGCAGCCCGCCACCACCGCTGCAGAAGAAGATAAATATGAAATGGGCATTCATAATTCAGAAATCAGAGTGGAATGTGGGAAAACCAATGGCAGCGTGGTCGAGCTCCTCAGGACGAAGCCTCGTATTGGTCAGTGATGGGAGGAGAACTAATCCCTCATGTAGATGAATTTTAATCCAAAAAAGGGTGCAGCAGCATTGAAGATTAATCTTTAATTTTTCATCATTCAACCTCTTGCATCCAGAAAGACAGCAAGACTCCCATTAAAGTGAGCCAAATTTACATTAGAGGCAAAAACAGACAGCCCGAAGGTAAAAAGAAAATGGCCAAAGTACCAAGAGGTTATGTTTTCTATTCTGTTGTAGTTAGATATCTCAAAAACGTTAAAAATTTCAGTTAAGTTTGGTGGAAACTTTAGCCCTGAGCAAAAAAAGAAAAACAATTTTTAGTTTCTGGTGCTAATCCAGTATTCCTTTAAAGATTGCTTTTGACAGAGCTTTTGAACACTTTTGCTCTTGTGTCATGAACTGCTGCTCTTGATTTAAATAATCTAGCAAATGCCTCCCATGATTCTCTGCCCCTCCTTCCAGACATGTGCATCTTAAAAGGTTTCTACTGCACGAGTGGAAGGGATTTCTCTCTGGAACAGAAACTCTTGCTGTGTCTCAATTCGGATACTTCCATTAGTACACTTAAAGTACACTGTGTACACTTGTGCAGTGCGTTAATTTTGACAGGATAGTGTTGTCTCAAACCAAACACGGCCGCTGTGCACTTACCGGAAATGACGATCACAACATTCTTCTTCTTCGTAGCGAATTGCAGCAGGCGGAGCTTTATCACCAACATTTTACTGCGATTGCCGCGCGCCAAAATATCTGCCAGCTTGTTTGCTCACTTGACTTCAATTCAGTTATATTAAAAATGAATGAAAAATTAACGTGCTTTTACTTTTAGCCGTAACAATCGCAACCGCGGCCGCCATTTTCATACGTTGGTGGTCCTCCCCTTCTGCTACGTGGCCAAGATGGCGACCGTTGAGGGTGAGAAGTGTGCAGCGTTCCTCACTCAACTTTCTGACTGTTAGTACACCATCCGGGTACTCATAGTGCTGCATTTTGCCATACTTGTCAGTGTGAAGGCACTTATGCACTTAAAATAGCAAGTAGAAGTAAGTATGCGATTTGAGACACAGCATCAGACACAGTTGAGTTGCTGGCAACATGTACAGGTAACTGAACCCAAATAGCCTAGATAGAAGAGATGTGGTTGAAAGACAGGCTTCCTGTTGTTAATAGGCAGGACGTGAGAACCAGACTGAGCAGCAGGTGGAGCCTCAGTAACAGGTGCCAGAACAGGAAAACTACGTCACAGTAAAGAGAAGCCTGGCTTAACACTGACCTCTATATATAAACTCACTGGAGCAGCTGGGTCGGCCAGGTGACAGGTGAGTGGGTCAGGTGATCTGAGGAGGAGGGAACACGAGGATTTGCTGCTTTTCTCTGTTCTGCTATTATTAGAAACTGAATATCTATTTTTTCTTTTTGGACAAAACAAGACATGAAGACATTAACTATCTAAAAACTTCTCCACTTTTTTCTGTTTCTATTGATAACATGATTGATGGTTGGTAGCAAAAAACTGGTTTAGTAAAACACGAGGTGTTGCCGTGCAGGATTTTCAGTAAATTCTGAATCATGCAATTTTAAAACTAAAATTTTAAAGGTTGGACCTTGAGTTGGGATTGTTTTATCAAATGATATTTCTATGTTCATTATTTATAATTATTTTATTTACTCTCATTATTTTTTAATTCTGTTTTATATTGTTAACATTTTACTATACTCTTTATTTTGTGTAGTATTTTATAATTTTGATTCTTTATTGTATTATCTTTTATTTAGCTTTTTTTGGGTTTTTTTGCTGCATTCGTCTCTAAATCCATTTTTAACATCCTACGTTTTGTCAGTTGCTTGTAAAGCACTTTGAATTGTATTTGATTTACTTTGAAAGGTGCTATATCAATATACATTTTGATTGACTGATTGATGATATGTTCAAGAATTAACTTTTCAAGTATTGTCAACTTTTAAGCCGACACTGAGGACACGTTCTCACAAAAGATCTATCTCCATGACACCTGAGAAAACTCCATTTGCTGTTGAAGACCATGTAAAATGACTGAAAACTCTGGAAAAAGCAAGTTAGTTGGCCTTCACTAAGGACTGTTTTGTCAAACTACTTTTATCAAGGTCAAGAACGAGCTTTTCATGCTTAAAATAAAAACACTTTAGCAGGTAAACTCCCTTTGTCTCGTATCATTTCTGCTCTGCACAAAACAAGTCATTCAATTCTAAATCAAACTTATAAATGTTGCACAAAACTTTTCCGCTTTAATCAAACATTTACAAAATATACAACATTATATAATTTTTTTTCAAATAAAGGAGGCTGTAATATTTTGTTTTATATTTATAATAGTTTATATTTCTCTGGTAAATGCTCTGGTTATGCATCCACTAGGAGTAAATATAGGTTTTAAAAGATGATGATAATGTTGTTTTGTATACATGGTATCTATGGCGATCTATAAGATACATGAGCAATCAGTAAACTGTATATAAGATAAGATAAGCCTTTAATTGTCCCACAGCTGGGAAATTTTCAGCGTTACAACAGCCAGAAAAAAGTGTCATATATAGAAATACAATAATAAAATATAATAAAATACAATAAAAAAAATAGAAAAATAGTCCTGTACACAGTAAAGACAGTAATAATAATAGTGTGACTGAGTGCATTTGTAAGTATGAACAATAGATAAGATAAAAAATATTGCACATATATAATATACATGTACATGAAAATATTACACAGCAGCAGATGAAGTAAATATCATGAATAAAAAATATGTATTAAGATGATGCACAGCAGCAGATGAAGTAAAGTAGTGAACAGCAGGCAGGAAGGACCTACGGTACCTCTCCTTCAGACAACGCGGGTCGCTGAAGGAGCTGCCCAGTGCTGATAGAGCGACATGTAGGGGGTGGGAAGTGTTCTCCAGTAGTGATGATAGCTTGGCCACCATTCTCCTGCCTCCCACCACCTCCACTGGGTCCAGAGGGCATCCAAGGACAGAGCTGGCCTTCTTTACCAGTCTGTCCAGTCTCTTCCTATTCCTGGAAGAGATGCCACTGGCCCAGCAGGCCACCCCATACAAGACGGCTGATGCCACCACAGAGTCATAGAAAGTCCTCAGGAGCGCCCCCTGCACTCCAAAAGACCTTAGTCTCCTGAGCAGAAAGAGACGGCTCTGGCCCTTCTTAAACAGAGCGTCCGTATTGTCTGACCAGTCCAGTTTGCTGTTCAAGTGAACACCCAGATACTTGTACGATCTCACAATCTCAGTGTCCGTTCCCTGGATGTTCACTGGTGTAGGTGGAGGGAGTCTGTGCCTGCCGAAGTCCACCACGAGCTCTTTGGTTTTACCCGCATTGATCTGGAGGCGGTTCTGTTGACACCAACCCACAAAGCCCTGGGTCAGTTCTCTGTACTGAGGAAACATAATAAAGCTGGTTTAGCAGAGAAATGTGTTTTAGTGTTGATGGACTGAAGCTCAGTCTGGTCTGCACCACGTTGTGTTGGTTCTCAAAGTTAGAGTTGTTACACGGACTGTCAAAACAGGTAACTATGGAGAACAGACACAGTTTCTAGTGTAGAACAGCTCAGGACGAGAGGGCGGGAACCTGAGACACCGCGCACCTGGGAGAGCCGTCACAGCTGCAGCCAATCAGCAATCAGAGGTCCAGACAGGCGTCTTCATTTAGGTACAAGGCTGACTTCTGTTTGTCTTCCAAACGTTTCTCAGTCTGGATTCTGTGTCTTAAAACAACATTTAACACATGACTTTACTTTTTATTTTACTCATTAATAAAGTGTATTTGTTGTTGATATTAACAGGTTGGGATCACATTGGCACCAAAACAAATTCTGAATAATAGCCAGCAGTACGTGTGTGTGTGTGTGTGTGTGTGTTTGTTTAGGTGCATTAAAGAGACTCATTCACTGAACTTCAGACCTCATCTTCATTTACACACACACACACACACACACACACACACACACACACACACACACACACACACACACACTCCATCACAAATGAAAGAACAGAGAGTGATTTCCTCATTAAGAGCGTTTTTAATGCATGAAGAGATAATTTATTCATAAAAATTAACAAATTATTCATTCTGGCAGCCATTGTGTTCAGATATATTTTGTTTTTGTTATTACAGTCTCGCCGCAGCATTATGTATGCACAGCTGATTAAAAGAGTCTTGATCACCCCTTAACGTTACCGTTTGGCAGGTAGTGACGGTAATTAGTGAGCGCTGCGACGTTACTTACCAGCCGGCAGCTTTAATAACTCTCTTTATTTTCTTATGAGCATTAGTTTTTAATTCAGACTCGGGGTGCACTTCTGCTCATTTTATTCTTTTGTGTGTTTTTTGCTGCGTTTGTCTTTTTGTTGTTCACCAAACTTTTTAACCTTGTTACAAAAGGTTTCCTAAAAGTTAAGTCATTATTCTACTCAGACAGAGGCTGCGTCCACAATCTGAAGGAAGCAGAATTTCTACAAACGAGTCTCACTTTTACATGAAGTTACCTTTAGTCCAATTTAAAAAACTGTGACCCTTAATATTAACATTCATAACTTTCATGACAGATAAAAATTACATGGAAATTAGAGTTTATTAAAAAGAGTAAATGTTATTTGAGGTAGAATGTCCTTTATAATCGTTATGACTGCAGATTGTGATTGTTTTTGATTTTAGTTTGTTTCTGGTCTGCCTTGTTGCTAAACCCCTCCCCCAAACAGCCAATCCAATCAATCCAATTGTAGCTTAGCAACCACAACTGCTTAGCAGGCCTGCCAAGCTTTGGATTTCTCCACAAACCAGAACAAGAGGAAAAACTGTAAAAACTATTCTGTTCGGGTTAATCCCGCCTTTTATTCGGCCCGCAGAGATGAGTTCAGAGCTGACGAGTCGACCAACAGCGTCAGCGAGAGGAAACTTCAAAGGTCGAAGACTCGGACGCTTCCTGATTCGCCCGCTCGACGATAAGACCTCCACAAAGGCTCTGAAGTGGCGCTAAGGACAATGACCTGTAGTGACTCGATGTCAACAAACTGCAGATATGGAACAAATGCTGAACAGTTGATATTTGACTTTAGAGAAGCTGAGAACCTCAAATCGTATGACTCAGTATCGTCTTCATAACAAAAAGCTTCCTGTTTCAGTTTCACTCAAAAATTCTTTACAAGATTTGGTGCTTAAAGTTAAAAAAGAATGAGCTGCCAATTTTCTTATTCATGTGAAAGTTTGTATTTAAAAAACCAGCAGCAGAGGATCGAAGAGGCCGTGAAGGAAGGTTAATTGTAGTTTATCAATGGATTGTTTTGGAAGACCGGTGAAGAGAGCATTGCAGTCGTCTAATCTACTCAAAATAAATGCAGGTTGATAGGAACGGCCATACCTTTACAATATTTCTTAAATGAAAGAAAGCTGCCTTGGTCACCTTCTTTATGTGGGATTTAAAACATGGCACAGGCTCATTTGCTGCTTCTCTAAATTTTATATAATTGAAAATTGTACATATTTGGGTTTTGTACTGTTGGTCAAAGAAAAAAATCTGACACATAAGGCTCTGAGATATTATAATGGGCAGTTTTCACTGTCACATTTTATAATGGTGGAAATGTTGAAATTGTATTCATGAAACATTAATCCTGTCATGAGTCAAGTGGCTTTCTGAAACTCTAATGAGCTACTTCTTGACTCTTGAATCCTGGACCAAGTGTAATGAGGTTAATTCCAACCAGCTGTGTAAGTCCTCGTTAGGGAGAGCTTGTGCACATGGCTCTGATGTGAGACCGCTCAGAGAACCTGGAACAGATCACGAAATCCATAAAGTGGTGGGAAAAATCAACACCAACACAAAAGATAAATCTCTTACATATGGCATTAATCCTTTACAATTTACATTCACTGGAAGTAGTTTGACATCCATAATGAAAATGTAAGAGTGTGGGGATTGAGGAGAAGGACAGTGGCACAAAACGTTTCACACTTGAGATCCAGGATTCACGTTCTACTTCAGGACGTGTGTGTGTGTGTGTGTGTGTGCGCGCGTGCGTGTGTGTTTAAAGCAACAATGTGCAACTATTTGACCTTAAAATAACAGCTTTAAAATCATTTGGATGGCACACTGACTTGTAACCGGGGGAGTGACACCTCTTTCATTCCCACTCTGCACCCCGAACGCCTCTTCTTGCACTCTGTAACTCGGGTTGAGCGGGTACGATCTCCCGCAAGAAGTGCGTAATGCTTTACAGCACTACGTCCAGTGTGCGAAATATGGGGGGTCTCAGACCGACAGAATTAACAACTAGGACCCCCCGAAGACGGCAAAATCAAATTTTGAGGGAGTCTCAAAATTAAGCTAATTATTTACTATTTTTCTGTATTGTAAAATGTATTTTCATGTTTAAATATTGAAAGGTAAGGAGCAACACAGAAAATGCTACTGATGACAGTGAACGGTGATGTAGCCAGCAGCTGCTGACGTGGTTACCGGTGCCGGTTGTAATTCTGCAGCGCAATAATATATTCTGTTCTGACTCCGCGGTTCTGCTCCTCTTCTCCATATTTGAAAAAACAGATTTATGTCTCATGTCCTTATTCATTTATTTATTTAGGAAGTTTTTAAACAGTCCTTAAATCTGGAAAAAAAAGTCATAAAACATGGGGTTTGGAGATTTGCTGCTATTCTACACATGACATCGCTGTATAAACTGTGAATCTGTCAGATCAGCTCACCGTGTCAGAAAAGCTCACAAGGTCAGTTAACAGTTAAATCCCGGTGAGTTCATGAACGTATCCACACTGTGCCAGCTGTGCGTAATATTACACATAGTTTTGGAGAGTTGTGAGTGTGTTTGTGACACTGAGTTTGTCTGAGCAGGAAACACAAGTGAACTGAAAACGTGGAACTTCTGCCTGTTTTTAATTATTGATCTGTTTATTTGTTAACATTTATTTAGTTCCTCGTTGTGCGCCCCGACATTTTTTGCCTGTAGTCGAAGAAGGTCACCTCCTGAGAACGTTTTTAATTACGTTTCTTAATTTTTCCACTTATATTGAAAAATAGTGCGTGGCTGATGTGTATAATATACATACACACACACACACACACACACACACACACACACATATATTGGACTAGTTGGATTAGTGAGTAATATCAGCTGGCTCACTGTGTCTTGTGTTGTTGTAGTTGCTTGAAATTTGGCTGTTAGTAAAGTTGTTGACTCGCTAGTTTTTGATCATAAGCCGAGTCAGCCCACCAAATCCAAATCCTTCAGCTTGTCAACAAATGCTTGTGTACAGCTGTCCATGAGGGGGAACTGTTCTCTGAAAACTGTAGGGGGCGCCAAGTCGCACAAAATGCTAAAAGTTTAACTATGAAATGCATAACCAAACCTTAACCCCTTCTACACTGATACATTTGCTAATAAAATACACATTGCTGTTAACATTTTGCAGATATGTTCAGTATTAACTCTTTGTTAATGAAATGTTAATCTAAAAGTTAATCCTGGCTGCATCGTATTTCCCCCAAATGCATTTTGCTCAGGTAAAAGAGTTACATATGAAGAAATGTCTTAGAGGAGGTGGATCATGACTTGAAGGAAAGGAATTTATATATATTTCTTTGCACATGATAAAACACTCTTGAAAACTTCAATGTTATCATCATTTCATTGAAATTATTGAGTGTGTGTCTCCTGTCAATAATTAATTAATCTGAAGTTTAATCTGACACTTTAGAGGTTTAATCTAAGCCTCCATTTAGTCTGGGAGTAACTCTAACCTTCCTTCAGGAAATGACCTCAGTTAGGGTGATTCTAAACCGTGTCTTCCCAGGGCAACTTTGGTCTAGATCCAGGCTCCTCTGCAACTCAGTGAGGTTTAAAGAGGTCTCGTGCATGTTTGGTTGATTGACAGGTGTCTCAGCCTATCACACTCAGTCACAGTGGTTGTCACATCATCGTTCACCCGTTTTGCCCAAATTAGGATTTTCTGGCTAAAACAAAGATAGCAGCAAGCTACAAACACAAACTTCAGGCTTTTATAGCGACTTTGCAGGAAGCTGTTGGTGACATCATACAGACCTTTTTCATTAATTGATTGAAGGTCTAGTCCTGGTTTAAATATTTTCCATACCTGGGAAACGATCCTGAAAGAGTTGCACTTTATTCAGCAGAAATTCAAACCTCAGTTGAGTTGTGTCAGATTGGAGTCAGATTGGAGTCAGATTACAGACAGACTGCTTTGGTTGGTGTTTCCTTCGTTTTGCACGTTCTTCATTATATCTGAGTGTTTCTGTGTCACCGAGCTGCTGGTGGAGGCCGTAATTCTGCCTAGTTTTCCCTCCGCCTGTCCGTCAACTGCATACATACACACACACACACACACACACACACACACACACACACACACACACACACACACACACACAGCCACAGCCTGTCGGGTGTATTGCCCCGGTCATGATTTTTGCAAATGAAGCTTGGCTGCAAATCACGGCGGCTCAGGCCTGAATCAGCAGCTCTTTCATAAATGCTGATTTCCACACGCTGCGTGTTCTCACAGATCTGACAGAGCGCTCTGCACAGTTAGGATGGACTCGCCGTTAGTCTGCTGTGAGTAAAGACAGCTGCACATAAATACAGACTGGGCAACTTATACCCAAGCTATATATGAACTTAGAGCGCTGTTTCTAAGGCAACAGTGATGGCCGCTGACTCCACAAACTACTCTTTCTTACACATTATCCCCCAAAAGAGAAGCAACACATCACCAAATGTTTTAAACCCTGTTATTGTCGTATGTTTAAGGATTCATCCTCCAATTTTGGTTGACATTTGTGGTTTAAATTAATGAATCAAACTTTTTGTGTAGCACCTTTCATTTTTTATTTTATTTCTTTTATTTAACCAGGCAAGTCATTAAGAACAAATTCTTATTTACATTGGCTGCCTGGCAAAAGGCAAAGCCTCTTGAGGGAAAGGGGGGTAGGGGCTAAAAACACAGGTTAGTGCTTTACAGATGACTGACAAGCTGATAATAAGAACGTACAAATGCACACGACAAACAAAATTATAAAAATGCAATAATAAAACCAAAAACAAAACAGATTTAAATAGATTTAAAAAAAAACAGTAATAACAAAAAATAACACTACAAAAAATGTAGATAAGAGGGAGTTAAATGTCTCAACAAATATTGGATGGATTGTGACTTTCATGTTCCCCTCAGGATGAACTGTAATAACTTTGATCCTGACTTTTCAACTTTTCATCTAGCGCCAACATGTTAATGTGCCCAATACTTTGGTTTATGACCATATATATATATATATATATATATATATATATAACAATAGCACTGTCATTGTGAGCATATTAGCATCATGGATGTGGTTAGCATGCTGAAGTTAGTATTTAGCTCACCACTGTGCAGACTCACAGACCCACTAGCATGGCTGTAGACTCTTAGTCATGTTCCTGGTCTAAATCAGAGAGCGATGTATCTTATACATATTGTAAAGTCAGAGTTTGGGGGGGTTCGTCTCATTGACCTGAAACATGGCTTTTTTGTTTTGCTTTTTTCAGAGTTTCTGAGAAGTTCCCATGATGCTGTCCGGTAAAAGTCTTGCATGTTTGAAATCTGCGTGTCATGACTTTGTCTCATATTTAATATAAAACCTGAATCTGCAAAGTAACCAGTCAGATAAATGTAAATGGGATTGACCTATGAGAATCTCCAGATTCAGATTCTAAGTGCAGTTTAACTCTGCTGCTCTGTGTCACAGTGAGTCTCCACATCACCTTCACCCATAAAACCCTGCTGCAGTGTCTCGCCGTACCGGCTGTTTAAAATGATCGTGCTTGTTGATTGGCTGTCTCACCTCGCAGGCTGAAGTGTCTGCTGAGGCCGGTGTGTTGTTTCCCTGCAGATCTGCAGCCGAGGAGGAGGAGGAGGAAGAGCGGCACAAGTTTCTCTTCAGGGAAGCTCTTGTCTGTTAATTAGCGGCGAGCAGATGGAAGAAAGTCCACATCTCACAGGGGATCAATTCTACCCAAGAAGCAGTAACAGCAGCGGCAGCAGTGGCAGCAGCAACCATGGTTTATTTATTTCTTAGCTCAACAGTGGCGGGGCGATGTCACCTCCCAAACGTGCGAGGAAGAGGAGGAGGAGGAGAACCCGGGAGAGTTTGGAATAGAAGTCTTAGACACACACAAGATGTGAGGAGCGCCTCGTTTTCAGAGATTTCCTCAGAGACCTCGAGAGGAGCGGCGTTCAGCTGGCGGTTGAGTGTTGAGTTTAGTTACTTATCATTACTTTGTTTACAGCCATCTGTTTACACACACATCCTCCTCATCTTATCTGTTTGTGTCTCTCTGCGCTCTGTACGCTGCGAGCCGTAACCCACCGGCCTCCTGCCAAAACTGAAGCCTCCCCGACAGCGGCGGCGGCTGCTGATTTCCTTTCCGGTGGAACATAAAGCGAAATTTGTGACTTTGTGGAGGCATCTGCAGAATCGCCATCCCATTCAGGCTTTGTTTTCACTCCATTTAGCAATTTACCCACACAGTAACTGCAGAGGCGTCGAGAGCAGCTGGTTCAGGGGGGTCATTTTAAAGGGGGACACCCTGAAGTTCAAGTTTTTCTTTCCCATATGTGTTAGCCTAGTTTATTTGAACTCAACCCCACATACACCATTCTGCTGCCCCAAATACTCACTAGAGCACCAAATGTGGATTCATCCACCACTGAAAATAGTCCCCAACAAATGCACTATTTCCTAAAATAAAACTGCAGTGAGCAGCTGTTTTAGGAAATTACTGAGCTGAGGATCCAACGGCTGAATCCTTCGCGGCCCAACCTATCCCAAGATTCATTGCGCGCAAGAGAACATAGCGTCCCCAAACGTACCAGTTTCAACTCTCTGTAATAACTAACAACACAAATGTTAAAAAACCAAGGGGCCGTAAAAACCTCACACCTCAACTGCGTAGACCAGACCATCATTTAACAACGCTCGGTTAGGCCTAAGCTTACACAGCTATTGTGTCGTCCCAGTCAACGTGTGTGTGAAATCTGGAATCACCCTATTTGTTCTTAAATCATGGCTAAACACTTATTTTGAGGTCACACTGACCTCTGAACTTTGAGTCAAAAGTGTCACCTATTCAGTGTCCAACCAGCTGTGAAATATGGTCACAATCTCCCCTTCCAAGGCGTTCCTGAGATGTTGCGCTCATGAGAATGATACAGACAGACGGATGGAAAACCTTACAAAAATAATGCTATCGCCTGCGCACAGGCATAAACATGCTGGCCCACCTGATCACACCATTTGACACATGACACCCAAAGCCCACACCTGATGCCACACGCAACACAACGTTCAACCTTTCTGTAGTACTGAAGGTATTTAAAAACTACTATACTGCAGTTTAACAGCTGACTCTGTGCTGTCTATCACTGTGTTCATTCAGAATAAATCAAAGCATAAAGTAAAGGTTTGTGAGAGGTCGAGTTCTTTTAGTCTGATTGTTGCTGAAGGAAGTTTACTGCACAAGGAGAGTTTCTGCACCAACGCAACAAGCTAATCGCTCCATCAGAGAGTGTGTGTGTGTGTGTGTGTGTGTGTGTGTGTGTGTTCTTATATAAGGCAGGATAACAGCTCACTGTGCTGATCCTGCTGAGTTGATTAGATTTGATTAAAAAAAGAAGTTGTAGTGATTATAAAACAGGAAAAAAAACTCTGGGACAGAAAAGGAAAATGTCAACAAGCGGCAGATTGTCAGCTGATTGGCAACAAGAGAGAGAGAGGGAGGACGAACAGGAAATGACATCCGCCACCTGCTAAGAGAGGAGGAAGAGGAGTATTACACAGGTTTTATACAAACCTGCAGTTAACCAAACAGATTTGTTGTCTGTTTCCATGGCATGTATATGTATATGTGGTGGGCATGTGCAAACCTGAGTGTGTGGCTGTTTTTTTTTGCACTAAATATTTTCTTTGTTACTGATTTTACTTGGTCGGTAGTAGTTTGGTTTTCTGTTCTTATGATGTGACTGATAAACTGAGCTGCCTAATATAATATAATGATATGATGGCCACAGTTTGTAGGTTTTTTATATATATATAAATATATATATATATATTCATTCATATGTTTGGTGCATCCCGCGGAACATAAAGTCTGTGTATTGAATATTGCATCTCGTACTGTGTAGAAAACTGCAGGGCCAGAACATATAAGCTGAAGAGGACTGATGTTCAGGACATTTGGGTTTAATATCCAAACATATTCTGTCCAGATTCAGATTTTTATAAACCGTGAGGGAGGTGGAGAGATGTTTGAGGTTGGCTTTATGGGTTCTGGACCTGATGGTGTAACAGCAGGAGGGGAGCAGTGTTATTAAAGGTGGTAAAGAGCAGAATTATTAACTGGAAGTGAATCATGAAAGAGCAGAGGAGCTGCAGTGATGACACCGTGTGCGGAGGTGAGGAAGCGCGGTGGTCGCTCACGTACGATTTATGACCTCATTGTTGGCTGTTGACACGTGGCCCACACCCTGTTCAATTAGTGACCACTCAGCTGGAAAAAGAGGGGGGAGGAAGAGATAGAGAGAAGGTAAAAGGATGAGGAGGGGAGCACGGGGGGGGCGCGCGAGACGAAGGTCCCCGGGGCCGTCCTTGCGTCCCTTGCCATATGTTTTCACTTAGTCAATCATGTCGACACTTGTGGAACAATCTGCTGGTGACGACCCGGCGCCGGGCGCGCTCGCCTTGACACTTTGCATCCGCCATCAGCGCTGTCTCATAAACAAGATTTAATTTCCCCCTTTCATCTATTCAAATTGGCAGCGAGGAAAAGCAGGGTCATTAAATTGTTTCTTGTTTTTGTTTTTTTATGACCCGACTGGGAGAGAAAGTTTCTCAGTTTCTACTCTGCAGGACGCTGAACGGACCTGAAACACAAACAGACAGTTTATTGAAACACACGAGCAGACTGATTACAGGTATAATTGCTCATTAATGAATCATCCTAATTAGGGGAGTGGCCATCAAATATGTTTCAACTGAGCATAAATTGGAAAGAGAAAAGGTGCCAGTTTACCCTCATACCTGTACCTGTTGGGTTCTGTACAGTCGTTTCGGAGGTGCAAGCACAAATCAAGTTCTTCTCCAGCAGCTTTCCGACTGAAGTAGATGTCCATATAGGTCGTCTGTGCGGCAGCTTATTATGACCCATATTTACGTTTGTATGTACGACGACCTGTAGTGGCCATAGTGATTATGACAGGAACAAAGGAGGAAGTCCGGTGAGGTGGTATAAAGAGGGATAAGGTCAGGGTGGATGGGTCAAACAACACAGGACTTCCACAGCAGACCGCTGTTTGCGTCCTGAAACCAAAAGTCAACCTTCACGTAACTTAACTTACTAACGTAGACACTTTAACCCAAACCATGATCTTTTCCTAAACCTAACCAAGCTGCTGTTGCTTCACAACATTAACCACGTGTTTATTGTTGTTACCATGACAACGTGGGCTGGTACGCCTATACATGTCGTTTTGGGAGTCATTGGCAAACGACCTGTTCTGTTGTTTTTG
Source organism: Macquaria australasica (assembly GCA_005408345.1). NCBI lineage: Eukaryota > Metazoa > Chordata > Actinopteri > Centrarchiformes > Percichthyidae > Macquaria > Macquaria australasica. The sequence goes on from SEMN01000023.1 coordinate 2,179,215, forward strand.
GAGTCATATCTCCTGCCACCAGTAGGGGTGCTAATTCAGGAAACGCTCCTCCAGGTCGTATTAGAGGTTAGAAACAAACGACCTATGTGGTCGTGTGGGTTGGAGGACTTGTTGTACCTCACAGCAGCTGCATAGTTATGCATCCTCTCGGAAAACATGGCTATTTTGCACCACTCTTACAATACTAACCAATTCAAGCAGTGCAATATTATTACTAACAACTGTAATGAAAAATAAGACTTACATCATCTCAGCTCTTCTAGTTTGGGTTTATTGGGTCAGATGTGTAAGTTGCTGTGAAAGAACCAAAACATCCTGCACGCTTTCACTCCCTTTATTAACGATGTTCACCACCTCAGACATTCATCAGGTACAATTCTTTGTAGTGAGGGTTAGGTTACTGTAAAATACTGAACTACATCATAATTTCTTTATTTATTCTGTTAAAAAGTCTTTCAGAATATTTCCGGCCATCTCACTCACAGTAGCAGAAAGATCATCAAAACAGAGCAAATAGGAAAAGAGTAGAATTAAATAAAACATTTTGCAGATCAAAACGACTGAATCATGTTTTTGTATGTAATAATTTTACCCAATCAGAGTTTCATGAGCTGAAATAAAGATTCTGGTAGTAAATAAAGTGACTTCTCTCCCAAAGAACCTTTAACAGCAACACAGGCAAAGTGCTGTGCAATATACAGAACACATCCTGGAAGATAAGAGGAAGTTCTGCAAAAGCCAAGGAACAAAAATAGCCTGTGAGGTGGGACTTTCATCTGAAAGGTTTCAATTATGGGGGCACTTCTAATAGACAGAGGGAGGCTGTTCCCAAAAGGAAAAGGCTGGATGGCCCTCGTGTTTCAGCCCAGACCATGGAACAGCAAACACCTTCAGGTCAGAAGACCTCGGAGACCTGCAGGATATTATTGATGGAAGAAGGGTCAGGACCACTGAGCGCCTTCAGAACAAACAATTCGATGCCGCATGGGAAGTCAGTAAAGAGAGGCCAACGCGCTCTCTCTCTCTCTCTCTCTCTCTCTCTCTCTCTCTCTCTCTTCTGGGTGCCAGAGAGAAGTCGAGCAGCAGAGTTACAAAAGTCCAGACAACAAGTGAAAGCAAAGACTGATTTTGGAGACTGTAAACAAATGGAGCAAACAGCTGAATTAATTTAAATGGAAATCAATAAATAAAAATGAAACCATAGATCCGGGGCAGCGCACATTAATAAATATAGATTTAGTCAAAAGGCTATTTTTCATCAGCATACCCCTGGACAAATATTACATAGAGACAGAACGTATTTAAGTCCCGCCCACACCGGAGGGGGAAACAATTCATCGCTCTCCATTGACTTTGTATTGTGTGAAGGAGCCTCCTCGTCACTTCGGTCTGCTAGCAAACAACAGAAACATGTCTAAAAGCTGCTGGTGGTGCATCGCACCACCAGCAGCTTTTAGGGTGAAGAACCCACAACTAAGTTTTTATAAGCTGCTGAACCCAAAAACTGAACCTTTAAGACAGAAGTGGATCCAGACGTGAGGCATCAGCAGGAAGAACGGGAACTCTGTGGATCCTGACACTCAGTGTGTCGACGTGTGCAGCAGCATTTAATCAAATATCCAGATGTCAGTTTTAGGCTACCTGTACTGCTGTAAGCTAAGCTAAAGCATTCTGACAGTATGAAACCTGTGTAGTGGAATGTGACTAAATCAGAAAGCTCTGCAGGATTATGTTAGCAGGTGCCTTAGCTAACTAGAGAAGGGACACTGAGACAGACCCACAGTGTTGAGTTTGTCCTCTCTGGTGGACACAGGCTGCTAAAATAATCCTCTGACCGGCTGAAATCTAATGTTTTTAGCTGCTGCAGGCGTTTTGTTAACATTTCAGCCCTTGGTTGCAGATTGTGGCGCAGATTGTTTTCCCCTCCTGTGGGCGTGGTTTTCAGTATGACGCGTTGCGCTCTGTCCCTATACCATTGCCATCTTGTCTCTAATTGGTTATTTATTTTACAGGTACTGGCTATACATGGCTAATAGATGGTTAAGTTAAAGTGGCCATAACGTGAAAAACACTTTTAGGGTTGAGGGCCCATCAGATGACTCTGCTAACTGCAGTTTTATTTACTAACTAACCTTTTTCTAGCAAGAATGAGTTTCCATAAAATCTTACTCTTCTCTTTGTTCGTCAGCCTCTGCTCTCGTTGTCCCGCCCCTCTCCTCACGCCGACAGATGCAGCCTTCGTGTTCCCATCGACGTGTTTCATTCCTCACCTAAACTCTTTCTTTAGCTCAAACTTTGTGAGCTGAAACTGTGAAAGTGACGTTCAGAGTCACCAGTCGGCTTGTGTGACGCAACCGTCCCTCTTGAGACGGCGGCCTGAGGGAACACATTACCCAGCTGCAGATGACCGCGGGGCTGATGGTGATGTGTTTTTATTTATAGACAGAAAGTGATGAGGAAACAGAGACAAACACAGAGAGCTCCCAACTAACCTGAGTGAAATGAAGCAGGTACACCAGGGAATGACTGACAACACACACACACACACGGCAAGGACAGAGGAAATCACTCTGCTGTTAGAGGACATTAACATGCAGAGACAGCAGGCTGCAAGTGAGTCCTCAGTACCTGCACAGGTAGAGAGAAAAACTAACACAAACACAAGAATACTAGCTATAGAAGAAGAAGAAGAAGAAGAAGAAGCATTAATTGTTGTGGAGAGATGTCAGAGTGATGGTGCTGCCACATAGTCGACACATAGAAAAAAAAACTCAATGAAAACAGCAGGAATGTGTTAGTAGTAGAAAGTAGAAAGGCTGTGATGTGGATAAAGACAAATAATAGAATCTTTTGTGCAACATTGTTGACTGTCTGCTTTAAATGCAGCACACAGCTGTGGTGCCGTACAGAGAGAAATAACCATGCTACAGTAGCCAGAGTGTGCCGATCCAGCGAGCAAATGTGAAAAATCTGCTGCTTTTCTGGAGCGTTGACGAGCCTCAGCGCCGGGAGATGAAACGCCAACAGTAAATGGGGCTTATGCAGAAAACGACAGCCGCTGGTGTTTTGACACGAAATCAGATGCAAGTCGCTAATCAAATCAATAAGGCATGAAAGAGAGCGGTCAGACCCGAACTGACCAGCCTCAGCCTGACCTCTCTGATTAAATGACATTTCTTGAGAAACTTCTTACTGTCTTTGAGCTGTTCATGTTCCACTGTTGTTGGTCAAAAGAGAAAGTGGGTGTGTGACGGTGAACACGAGAACAAACATCTTCATCTTCAGACTTCGACTGAAAACTCATCAGTTTCATCAGTGAGTCAGTACTTCACTGCCTCCATCCAACTCTGATAATCCTCACTCCCCCCCCCATCCCCGTCCCCTGACCTTTGACCTACGCTGTAACAACAATCTCAGAAGAAGAAAGGACTGAGCAGAGATCCGACTCTGTGTTAATCTGATTATAACCTCTCTGACATTCAGATAATCAGATTAAAGACTTTACACAGCTACACTCTGAGTTTCTGTTTAATCTGGTTCAAATCAAATTATTAGTGTGTGTGTGTGTGTGTGTGTGTGTGTGTGTGTGTGTGTGTGTGTGTGTGTGTGTGTGTGTGTGTGTGTGTGTGTGTGTGTGTGTCAGGGTCAGAAGTTTAAACATATAAACTACTGATGAAATTAAATTAAACTTTGAACAGACTGTAAGTAGAATTTGAGAGAATTTGGAATATTAATAGTGAATTAACATGATATTAACACATGAAAGCAGAGCAGAGAGAGCGGATAATCATTTCCAGACTGAGAGAGATCGTATCTGCAGTCACAGTCAGAAGTTCCTCTGATGTTCAGTCTCTCTAAGATGTAAGTCTGGGTTTTGTTTTAAACAGAAGAAGAAGAAGATGGACTTTAAATGAAACATCAGTCAGTCAGAAGTGTCTTCATGCCGTGATGCTCCTTCCAAGACTGTTTGTGCTTCTGTCTCCAGGTGAAAACATGAGGACATTACCCCAATCCAAGGGTTCTCATGTGTCCTGGAATTATTTTGAAATTCATTTAGACTAGTTATTGTTTTCTAAGGACAGCAGATACACAAGAGCTAACACCAGAATCCAGTTCCTGAGCAACAAATCAGCAGCTAAAGCAACAAAACACAAAGTACAATTAGCTTAAGATAAACAACACACCATTAAACCCTGGCCACTGAATCTTCTCACTTTTGATTGGCTGGCAGGAGTGGATTCATGTCTGGTAACCTGACAGTATAAACTCTGACGCAGGTGTTTATCGGCAGTTCTAAATGCATGTGGCAGGAGAAATCTGCAGATAAAGACAGGCTAAAGAGCTGAATCTGGCCCAATTCGGCACAGGTGGGCCTGTGACGCCCACTTTTTTTGCAGTTTCCACCTATTTAATAGATGGACGAATAAATAAAATGTATGAATGAAACAAAGTGTTAGGTCAGCCAGCGAGCAACAACAGATCAAGTCAAAAGATGACAGTGATTAAGCTATCTAACCTGTGTAAAGGCCAAACAGTCCCTGTGTTTACATGGCTAAACAAAGCTCTTACTTTAATTTTTTTTTTCTCAAAGGCCAGGTCTCCACAGCAGACGAGGCCTCTCTCCAGCCCTGCCTACAGAGCACTGAGTCCGGCTTGCCTTCTTCCCAAACCCCCCATTCAGCCAAGGTGATACATCGCCTGATGTGTGACCTCTGTGCAGTAAATAAGCCATCCTGTCAGCCCAAACTAAAGTACATCCCTGCTATGCAAACAGTGATTGATAAGTCAAGATATGTATGTTTTAATATGTGGTTTGGTTTAGGCTCTTTGGGGAAAAACGGTGCTCTTTTAAACACACTGTGTCTCTAGTCACTGCAGATTTTTCTGTATTAAACCAAGACCACAATCTGACCTTAACCAAGTGCTACTGGTGCCTTAAAATATCCTTACTAATGCTGTCCTCACTACCAGTGGATATTGCATTACAAATTTGGATATTCTGGCAGAAAACAAATGAAATACTTTGCCAGACACGTTAATCAACAACATTTCCTCATTATGTTAATAGAAAACATCCTCTGGCATTACTTTTCTTCTAAACGTATTTGCTGTTGTATATAAACAAGTCACAGAAAGATGGCGCCGAGTAGTACGGCTGCGTCGTTTTGCGCTCCCCACCGACCTTGCATCTATTTGCTTGTTTATTTATATTTCTCTGTTATTCTTACATCTAAGGTAGCCAGTTATCTTAGATACAACAGGAGCACATTACTGGACATAAAAGACTCGTGATCACTTACATTTTGCCGGAGTTTTTCTACTGGGACCCCGTCTTCATTCGGGACGCGGAAGGCCCACAAACAATAGCGGCCTTACCAAACAGGCGTCGCAGGAAAAGGGGATCGAGAGCCGGAGTTCTAGTGCGGCTAAGACGGAGCGCCAACCGCCCTCCGCTCCCCAGCATTCTGCTAGCCAATGTACAATCCCTGGACAACAAGCTGTGCGAGTTGAGAGCTAGGATCTCCTTCCAGCGCGAAACAAGGGACTGTAACATCATCTGCCTCACAGAAACCTGGCTGTCGGTAGATACTCCTGACCACGCCATCGCACCGCGTGTTCCGGGCGGACAGGTCCAGGGCTCGGCAAAGGGGGAGGTGTGTGTTTTATGGTCAACAATGCTTGGTGTGATCAGAGGAGTGCCCACTCCCTCAAGTCGTTCTGCTCCCCTGACCTGGAGTATCTCGTACTCTTATGCCGGCCATTTTGGCTTCCTAGAGAGTTCATGGCTATTGTTGTAATAGCGGTGTACATTCCGCCTCAAGCCGACACGGATCTGGCACTTAAAGAACTGACACTATCTGCAACCTGGAAGACAAGCACCCAGAGGCCGCTTTCATCGTGGTTGGTGACTTCAATCAAGCGTCTCTGAGAAAAGTATTGCCTAAATACTTCCAACACATCGATGTAAACACACGCGGAAAGAACACTCTCGACCACTGCTACTCTCCCTTCCGGAATGCCTTCAAACCCCTCCTCCGCCCACCGTTCGGCAAATCAGATCACTCCTCAGTATTGCTCCTTCCCGCCTACAGACAGAAGCTAAAGCAAACAGTGCCGTCCGTGAAGTCGATTCACCACTGGACAGACCAATCAGATGCTGTATTACAAGACTGTTTTGATCACGTGGACTGGGACATGTTCCGCAACGCTTCAGAGAACAACAACGAAGAGTATGCGGAAACAGTCATTGGATTTATCCGGAAGTGCACTGAGGACGTTGTCCCCACAAAAACTGTATGGATATACCCCAACCAGAAACCATGGATTAACGGTTCTGTGCAGGCGGCCCTGAAGGCAAGAGACACCGCCTTCGCCGCGGAGGACGAAGTTGAGGTAAAGAAAACTCGCTACGACCTGCGTAGAGTGATCAAGGCAGCCAAACGGGAATACAAGACGAAGATTGAGACACAGCTGAGTGGCAACGATTCACGTAGCTTATGGCAAGGCAAAACATAGCTTTTTACGCTCGTTTTGAGGTTCCAAACACCAACCTCACGGAGGGAGTTGTCACCGCCGGGACGACCAGCGCCGAGACGAATGCTCCTACTGTCACTGAGGCTGACGTGCGCAAGACGTTCCTGCGCATCAACATCCGTAAAGCGGCCGGCCCAGACGGTATACCGGGTCGCGTGCTCAGAGCGTGCGCATCGCAGCTAGCTGGAGTGTTTACGGATATATTCAATCTCTCCCTATCCACGTGTGTAGTACCTTCCTGCTTCAAATCCTTGTTGCTTACCGGGACAACAGATCTAGTGACGATACCATAGCCACAACATTGCACTCTGCTCTCTCCCACCTGGAAAAGAGGAACTCATATGTAAGGATGCTGTTCGTAGATTACAGTTCAGCATTCAACACCATAGTCCCCTCCAGACTCGACACCAAGCTGAGGAGCCTAGGAGAACAACCTCTCTCTCAACGTTGACAAAACCAAGGAGCTGATAGTGGACTACAGGAGGAAAGGAGAGAGGCTGGCCCTCATCACCATCAACGGTTCTGCTGTTGAGAGAGTCGGCAGCTTCAAATTCCTCGGCGTCCACATCACCGAAGACCTCACCTGGGACGAACACACAAGCCACGTGGTGAAGAGGGCCCAACAACGCCTTTTTCACCTCAGGCGGCTGAAGAAGTTCGGCATGGGGCCCAAGATCCTGCGGGCCTTCTACAGAGGAACCACAGAGAGCGTCCTGACTGGGTGCATCACCTCCTGGCTGGGTAACTGCACTGCTGTCAGCCGTGGAGCACTGCAGAGAGTGGTGCGGACAGCCCAGCGCATCAGTGGATGTGAGCTTCCCTCCATCCAGGACATTTACAAGGAGCAGTGTCTCAGGAAGGCTCGTAGGATCCTCATAGACCCCACCCACCCCAACCATAGACTGTTTGAGCTGCTACCATCTGGCAAACGGTATCGCAGCCTCAAAGCCAGGACCAGCAGGCTAAAGGACAGCTTTTTCCATCAAGCAACCAGGCTCTTAAACAACTGACTATAGGGCCTGGGCCCTCGCCTGCTGCCACTCAACTAACCATAGATCACACACCCGCACTGGTCACTTTACAATATTTATACTATCACTCGCCACTTTACCCCCTCACCAATTATTTACTCTTATTTATATTATATATTTATTCTTATTTTTTTGTATCATATTGTACTTCTCTTTTTTATAGTATTTACAGTTATAGCTATAGCTTTTTTTTATACTATTATATTTTTATTCTTGTTTTTTCTTTTATTGTATATACTGTAGTATATTGTACTATGTTGCCCTCTTGTTTTTATATATAATCTTTTTATTGTGTATTATGCTGCAAGGGGGGGAGCCAAAACATAAGAATTTTACTGTTTTTGTACTTGTATGAAAACATGTAACAGTAAAACTCTTGAATCTTGAATCTAAACGGAGTTTCTAGGAGACAGAAATCCTGGACAAAAAAACCCAAAACTATCAATGTGGTATAAAACGTGAGGAAATTGATTTTTGGGGGGTCATTTGGGTGAACTGACCCTTTAACAAGCTGATGAGGCCTCATTAACTTAAAAATATCAGCTGATGTGTAAACATAAAACTTGTTTTGTTTGTTTTTTGCTGTGCTTAGAGGATTAAAGTTCATAATTGGGTCAAAACTTCCAGCTGTGTTTACAAGAAATTTTGGCTTTTTTTCTTTCAGTGCATCTAATTGCTTCTATTTTTCACCCTCACTCCGTCTCCCTGAACTCATACATTTTAAATATACCTGTATCTGTATTGAGACTATTGATTTTTTCCCCCACAGTGTTTACTGGACGTTGCTACTGTTTTCATATGAAGGTAATAGCTTTTATATGCATGTTTTTGCCTGCAAGTATCAATGAAGTTGGACTGTAACAAACCAGATAATGTAGTGAGGCTGTGCGGGCCGGCAGGTCTTGCTTCTGTGATTCTGCCTGCAGCAAAAAATAAAAACTAAACTAAACTTTATCCATGTTTTAGTGGACAAATAAGCAGAAAACTTGTGGAATCATAGCTTTGTTTTTTAACCTGGGAAAAGTAGAAATGCGGCTGATAAAGTGTCCGAGTGCAGAAAAGAGAGAAAAACATCAACGGGTGGACGAGCTCCAGCAGCAGCAGGTTGGACTGCTCATTAATTATTAAGCCTAATCAGCGCTATTAGTCAACTGTGTGTGTGTGTGTGTGTGTGTGTGTGTGTGTGTGTGTGTGTGTGTGTGTGTGTTATCGAGTGGTCCGGTCCAACCTCTGGCTGCTCTCCTCCTCTCAGCAGGATGAAATCTGTTTTCCCTGCAGACCTCCTGAACCACAAACACCTGGAAATAACTTTATCGAACACAACAACAGCGTGTTACATCTCCGGTTAAACAGGAGATAAAGTCGTTCTTCCTCTTCAGGTTTCTCCTCCTTGCAGCAAACTCAGCCCTGCTGGTGTTCAGGTGTATTGTCGGATGTTCATTGGCTGATCAGAAAGCAAGTGCTGTTCTCAGGTCGAGTGGGGAGAACTCCCAGAGTGTCCACTGGTGTTTCTTGTGTCCTCAATGCCAACTCTGCTGACAGCTTTCATAAGGCCTTCACCACTGCATCTACACACGACAATAACCAGAGGTCTTTTCAAAAGGATTGAATCTGTAATCAACTCTCCAGACAAACTGAAGCCTCCCTCATGATCTGTGAGCAGTTTTTGTCCTTCTTCCCAAACAAAATAAATGAAATCAAACTCCAGATTGGTCATGTCACCAGTGACCAAAAGCCTTCCTTTAGATGTTATGACTGGCATATTTCTGAAGGAGGTGGTTAACAGTGTTAATAGTGTGAATAGCTCTCTGTCCACTGGCTGTGCTCCCTCCTGACCCACTTCTCAAGAAACCTAGCCTCGACCCTCTGGTGCTCTGATGCTGGAGGTTGTTGTACACAAACACTATTCTGTTGGATCACCTTGAAAAGTAGGTTGGCATCGGTGATACTGGTTTAAATCTTATTTATCAAACAGAACTTTTTAGGTTGCGGTCGCTGATGCCTCTTCTTGGTGGCCCCTCTGACCTGTGGTGTTCCCCTAGGCTCCATCGTTGGGCCCCTGTTGTTCTGTGTACACATGCTGCCACTGGGACATTTCATACATAAACACAAAACTTATGTCCCATTAAAAACCAGTGAAGAAGGAAATCTCATCAGTTATTATCTTGTCTGTCATAAATAAAGTGCTGGACGTCCCAAAACTTTCTCCAGCTAAATGAAAACAGATCTGAAATCCCAATTTTACAAAAAAAAAAAAAGAAAATCTTGGCTCCCTGTCTACAAATGTCAAACCTGCAGCCAGAAACCAGGGTGTAAAATTTGACAGTGACCTTTCACTTAAAAGTTGTTCAATCATGTTTTTAGCAAATGAGAAGCATCTCAAAATCTTTTTTCTCTTGACCTGATCTCCAGAAGGTCATCCGTGTTTTTATTTCATCTTGGTAAGATGTAATTCCTTGTATTCAAGGTTTAAAGACCAAAAACTCTCACACCTTCAGCTGGTCAGAGAGGAGCAGGAGATGATGTGTCAGATCTAAAATCGATGCTTGATCGTGTTTGGTACGAGCTACTTGATTGGCTAATAAGAGTCAAAAGCTTTGTTACTCAAAGGTCAGCCTCCATGGAGCTCCTAACCAGCCTGCCTCCAGGCTTTAATTGGGAGCAGTGGGGCAAGTGATGTACAACACCAGCTGCACTAACTCCCATCCAGCTGTTTTACACCTTTATTTCTCCAGGGAGGGCTGCTGCCGACCTGCAGGCCGCCAACAGTCACACAACACCAGTCGAATACCAGCAGCTGCAGCCGAGCGGCTGAATGTCAGCGTTCCCTCTGCTTTCTGACTTTCAGTTATCCGTTGGTCAGTCTCTGTCTCTTTAATGCTCTCACCGTTTTAAATTTTCATTCACAACAGAAAAGAATAAACTAGAGCTTTTGGAAACGGCTCTTTTAAAAGTTTTCAAACTCAGACAAAAAGTCTGAATAACAAAGTCTGTGAAAATGTGTTTTTATTAAGTCGTGAAAATATCAAAGCAACAAAAAAAAACCTTCAGTTCTGTTTTTGTCTTGATGAATATTTTATGCCTCATTCACTGACAGACCTGTCAACCAATCACTGTAAACTCACTCAAAAACATGATGTCATCCATACAGGTAGAAACAGGGTCAACCTGTCCTTTCTTTTAGCTTAGAGGTTCTACCAGTTCTCTCAGAACCACCTTTGTTCTCTCAGCAGCTCTCTGAGTAGGTAGGAACTTTTAACACCATTTAATCAATACAGACTTTTATTCTCGTTATCACTCGACATAGATTCCTTAATATTTCTTAAGGTGCAATTTAAAACAGATCAGCCACCTGAAGTCCTCAGTTATTGTGCATGGATGGTAAAAAGACGGCCGCTGTGTGAAATTTTAATTTACGCTGTGAAAGTTTTTTAAATCCTTCCCTGAAAAGCACTTGGCCTTCTCGCTGCAGGTCAACATTCATCTGTCGTTTGAGAGAAAATGAAGAGAGCCTCCTCTCTGTCTGCACGATCACCGCTCTGAAAAACCCTCCTGGTTTAAAACAAGGCCACAGCAGCATAGAGAAAACCCCAAAACACAGAACAGCCAAAAGTGCAGAGGTGGACTCCTGCAGAGAGCACAGAAAGAGGACTAATGAGGAGAAAAACGACAAAAAAGATGAATCGATTATCAAAATAGTTGCAGATTAATTTGGTCTCTGGCTGGTCAGTTGTAATGATCCAAATACTGCAGAACAGAAATACTTAAAACTTGAAACTAAAAGTGTTAAAATTACTATATACATATATATTTAACATTCTCAATACACAGGAGGAAACAAGCACAACACACCTTAAACTCCTGCTCTGTGTACTACTTCATTCACTCAAATTACATTTGTGAACATATTGATTACATTTGTCATGATCACATAATTAGGAAAACAAATTATGCAAACATAATTTACTGCAGAGCAATGTCAGGAAAAAAGTCTTTCAGAAACATTAATGAATCCCCACCCGGGGCTGTTAGGGATTCTGTAATTAACCTGCAGCAAAAAGTATCTTTGAAACTGTTTTCAAAGAACTGTGAAGTCAATTTAACAAAGATAAATTAAATATGTAGCTTCACCAACTAGGAACAATAGGTGTTAATTAATAACAGCAAAAGAAAAGCAAAACACTGAAATACATTTTTAAAGAACCGTTTGAAGGTTAAACTGAATTTTGTGTTTTTAGTCAATAAAACAAAAGAAGACTAAAAACAGTCAAGATACCAACTTTACTTCTGCAGTCTTTTCCTCCAAACTTACAATACAAAATCATCACAATAAAGACAGAGTTGGATGTTTGATCCAGACTGGTTATACTGGGAGGCCCCCAGTGTGTGTGTGTGTGTGTGTGTGTGGCTTTACATGGATGTGTGTGTGCAGCAGGGAAGCAGTGAAGCTTCAGTGTCAATCAGTGTTAAAGAAATGAAGTTCCACCCTGCCGGGCACATAATCAGACTCACGGAGTTCATCTCAGATGAAACTGAACTTTTTCAGCTCTGCAGTCGAGAGAAGAAGTGAAGTCAGAACCACTTTGATTCACATCTGAAGCCCAAACACCTCCACACCTCCACCACTCCCCTCTGACATGAAGAAAGTAATTAAAACTGAAGTTAAATCAACAGGTGTTTGTTGAACAGTGTCCAAGTAAAAGTTAAAATCTTCCATTTCTACTCTTCTACTTGTTTTGTTTAGTGCCTCACCGCTGATGCTTTACAGACACCATGAAATGACCTCTTTACTTCCTTAATGTGATGTAATTAATGTTGAAACTGAATGTCGGAGCAGACGAAACAGTGACGAATCTTTCTAGACTGTAAACAATAAATATCAGCTGACTAAAGGAAGGCTGCACGCTCTGATAACTTGGATTTATTAAAACTTTGTGACTGCTTTATTGATTATTTCATGGCGTTTTTAAAACTGTAATGAGCAACACAAATGTGTTGAAGAAAGAAGCAATTTCAGGACTAAAGTATAATGTGATATTATGCATTTGTTTCGGTAAACTATTAAAACAAATGGAGCAAGTAATCTCTATAAACATAACTGCATATGAATGCAGAATCTGTAGGCAAGGAGCAAGATTCTGGTATCGGAAGCGTTCTGGTTTCTGTTTGTAATCCATTTGTAGTCCGACTAGTTTTGACCAATCACCTTTTGAGAGGACTTTGGTTGTCCGCAGTAGTCAGTGTGGAGAGCTAAAGAGGCGGAACGTCGGCTATCATCTGACGACAATTTAGGTCAGGACTTCTCAAAGTCTCAAACTCGGTCCGCATCCGGACCGAACGGCAAGTCAATACAGACCCAGCCTATACCTCGTGTTGTGAATACAATACAATATGAAGTGTAACATTTTCTATTTTGAAATACATACATGCAATATTGATCAATAAATTGTTAGTGATGTTGAATATACAGTGTAGCTGGAGATCGTTCACAGCGATCATCCAGATGGTTTTAATGTGGCTTATTTCCCTTTCGTTGACATCGTTGTCATGGCGACGTTAACTGCAGGATGTTGTTGCTGCCGAGTTCACGCAGTAACGTTACACCGGAGAATTTGCTATCAGCTCCTAAATCGCAGACACAGAATGTGTCTTGTTTTCTCCAGTACACGATTTCTACAACTAGTGTAAATGTAAAAACATGTCTGAGTCAGAAATAAACGAGGACTAACTGTCTGAGCTGTGTCTGCCTCGGTTTCATTCTGTTCAAATTAAAAGAGATGTGACATTAATTGCGACGAGTAGCCTACCTGTAAAAAGAGTGTGTCTGTGTGTTTGTGTGTGTGTGTTTGGGGGGGGGTTAAACTTCTGCTGGTACTTCCGATGGATACCACCACAAACTGGGTGTTGAAAAGTAAAAACCTTCTATATGTAACACTAGGAGGATGCATGAAGACGAACGGCTGCTTTTCTGTGAAATCTAACTGAGGATATTCGTGGCCCACAGAGGATGAATCTCATCACTTTGTACCCAATCAATAAAAAACGAGTGGCTGGTTCTCCTTGAAATGTTCTGTAGCTACTGCAGCTTCCAGAGGCTGCTGTCAGAGATTTTGTGTTTTTGCTTGATTCAGTTGTAGCAGAGTAAAATGTTATTCTTTAAATATTTTATCATTTCTTTTTTAACATGAAGTGACGACTTCCATTTGTTTAATGTGACCGCCTGATGCAGTTTGAAGCTTCAAAAAGCTAGTAAGTGGACCTTTGAGCTTATGATGTTGTTATACAACAAAATCAAAAAGATAAATACCTCAAAGCTACAATATTTATTTGGTCGCTTAAAGGTAGAAGTCCACAATAAGCTGGAAAACAGTGTAGTTCTGGCTACCATGTTAGCAAACTGCTGTCTAGCGGACACAGAGCCAGCTAGTCTCTAACTGTGTCTGTCTGCTGTTTCATCAGAGCTGCTGCTGCAGGAAAAACTAGGAGCTAAAAGGGGCTAAAAATGAATCATAAAGAATGTCTTCAACTTTATTTCTCTACATCACTGCCTCTGACGTCTCAGTGGTGTTGAGGCTGGTGTTACTGAAGTTAGTTTCTGAGGATCACAATCTTTATTGTTAATGCATTAAACCTGTTTCCACTGCTCTGCTCTGATCTCAGGTCAGTCCTCCTGTCTGCTGGAGCGCAGATGCCGCCACGCTCAGCCGTGTCTCATCCACCGCGGCGACACCCAGCCGGCCGTTTAACTCCATATCCACACGGTGGCGGTGGTCCGGAGCGTCCACACGCCTGGCCGCTCCAGCCTCCGGCCTGTCAGCTCGGCTCGGCGGCAGCGGTGATGGTGATGGCGGCGCCGTTGGAGCGGGAAGCAGGTTAACACCTTAATCCAAATGGTGGATCCATCCAGCAGCGGCGCAGCCACGCGTGCAGCAGCCGGTTAGACTCTCGCAATGTGCAAGAGGCGAGGCGTTCAATTCCAGCGCCGAGAGGGCCGAGAGGGCCGAGAGGCGTATCTGATGACGGATTCGATTCTGTGACCCCCGTGCTGTTAGAGCGGGAGAGCGACAGCGGCGGTGACCACGGCGAGCTGCGAGGCATCAGGCAGAGTCAGCCACCGTGCAGCAGCTCTCATTTCTCCACTCAGAAATGGAGAGTGGAGGAGTGGGGTGGGGGGTGTAGGGGGTGATGGGTGGAGGGGTTGAGATGGGTGCCCCCATCAATAAGCCTGGCTGGATCACCCCGCTCTCTCTGCGCTCACTCATCACCGCTTATCACTGAAATGCAGCCCGGCACTGTGCCGCTCCGCCACACACACACACACAGAGAGAGAGAGAGCTCATCCACACACATACAAACATACTATCTTATTCACACACAAATACTCAGAGTTGCCATACAAATTCACCAACAGATATTCACAGAATCATCCCCTTACATATTATCTGACACACACACACAGTTATTCGTATGCATAACACACACACTGATACAGTTTGCTATGTAAGCAGCCACACTCTTACTGCCTCACATGCATAAATAACACACACACACACAGATATACTAACTCCCAATCTGACATGTATGTATTATCACTTTATCACTGGAATATCATTACACTCGTGAGGACCCTTGTGGACATAATGTAGTTTTACAGTCATGTGACCACTCGGTGTGATAGTGGGTTTTTCAAGCTCAAAATAATCACTAGTTTCTGAACCAGGTCGAACCAGAACCAGCCTTTAAAGGAAGTCAGGAACTTTACCTGCATTTTGTCCACAGGTGTCACCTTTATCAGTTTATTTAAAAATAATAATAAAGCTTCATTTATATTGCTCATTCCAGATTTGCGAGATGAGATACAGATGCAAAAATAGGAACATTAAAAAGACTCCAGTTAGGGGTCAGGGGCCTTGCTCAAAGGGCCCCTCAGCAGTATGAGTGAGGGGCACAAGCATTAAGGCTACTAAAGGTTAACTGTAATAAGGCTATAAGCTTAGTCCTTGCTCTCAAACAGCTCTGACAAAGTGAAAACCTGCCAGAATATCTGTGTTTATTCTTATGTGAATCAATCTGATCACTACACAGTTAATTTTCCCTTCCTGGATTGTTTCAATTGAAGGAATTTTAAAGGCCTGAACAGGTGAAATCAACCATTATGTCACATGAAAACAGCAAAGATTTGGTCAAAAACAACATCTTTTATGTAAGTACTTTTTTTCTTGTCCCTTTAATCATCTGGAACCTGCAGATTTATTTTAGTGGTTGGGAACCACTGCTGCACAGTCTGCTGTAAAGGAGGAGAAACAAAAAATAAAAGTATATATATATAATAAGATGAGACACATGTGATGTAATGTAAGAACCATAGAAAGAGAAAAAGTAAAAGATGCACATTTTTTGTGTAACTCTGCAGCGAACATCACATACATCAAGCAGCAATTAATACCTTCCTGCTGCCAGTGGCTGCCAGCGATGCCAGCACAGCCGACACATCAGGTGTTAAACTTAACATGTCTTCTATTATCTCCTCTGTCTCCTCTTTAAAAGGTCACCTCCTTCGTCTTTGCTCCCAGACTCGGGAGAGCTTCCTGATTCGCTGTTTGACTACAGGTATTTTTTCTGATCGCCAAATCAAACCAGGCTGAAATCCCACTCAACATTCGGCCTGTTACATAAACCTGTTATGTAACACAGGTTGGTGGAGAGGCTGTACTTCCAGAGGTGTGTGTGTGTGTGTGTGTGTGTGTGTGTGTGTGTGTCTGTGTCTGTGTGTGTGTGTGTGTGTGGGAGCTGACTGTTACACCACAAATAGAAAACAGTCTGACTGAACTGATGCACTGAAGCAGTGAACAGTAACAGTGACAGATAGAAGGATAATCACATTACATAATGAGGCTGTTCTTGTGTCTCATTTTTACCAAAATCTTTTCCTGTTTTTCTCCATTCACCACTTTACTCTGACCCGCAGCAGCTAAGACAAAACACCAAATGTATGAAAGTCACCCTGTTTAAGTCCACGCAACCAACTATTTTTAATTTAAATATTTACTTTCATGCATATGGGTACAAATCTCCTATGAAGTCAGGCTCCACAAAGGTTCAGGTTTGCACACAGGACTGGCTAGTTGTTTAGTCCTACATGAGTTGTGTGAGAATCAGAACAGGTGAGCAGATGTCGTGTATGCTGACAGGTAAAACATCAGAAACAGCAGATGAGTAGGTTAAAGGAAACAGGAGAGTTTACAGCAGCAGACGATCAGCAGACAGCTACAGAAACCTGCTGTCTCTATACACACACTGAATGGCTGATGGATAAATGGAGGGCAGGTGTACAGGCAGGTAAGTGAGTCATGTGATTCTCAGAAGTGGGACTATGAGGACATCAAGTGGGCAGGTAAAGTATTGCAGGACAAGAAGGTGACAAAAAAAGTGACGCTAGAAATTGAAGCTGTACTGTACGGTGCAGAAAAGAAGTGGTTCACCTTGATGACGTGTTGGAGGTGGAGGTTGAAGGAAGAGCCTGTCGTCTGCAGCTCTTCATCTAACAGTTTCTTCTTCTACTGTTTCTCCCTGACCTGTTTTTATTGAAGAACGGCACCACTAACAAAGCTCCGTGTAGCTACTTCACAATTAAAGCCTCCCCATGTTTCACCAGTTAAAAGCTTTTAATGTGAAACATCAGCAGCAGGAAATGGTGGGTCTGCGTCAGCAGTAACTTAATAGAGCTCTGATATGGCTGAAAGTGATGCATAAACAGTGAAATAAGACTGATATGTGAAAGTACAAACAGGAACAAAGGAGTGAAACTAAACTCCAAAATTTAAAAGCTGCACAGTTTATAAATCGGTGCAGCACAGTGCGATTTAAGCTGGTTAAAACGTGCACAAAGAACAGCGGCATTATCAGATGCAGCTAGAAAGTTTAGAAGAAAGAGTGAGGAACAAAAGAGGTTCCACCGATAAGATAAAGAAGTCCAGTTTTCTCTGTGGATGTGGTTAAATAAATAAACTCCTTAAACTTTATTATTTTCTTCTTCTCCTCTGCAACATTCATTACTTTCGATTTGTTTTTTCCACTTTTGTCTCACGTTGTTTTCATTCTTCAGTCTTTCACACTCGCACACAAAAAAATCTATATTTCAACCTTTTTGTTTTTGCCTCTCTGATACAACAAAGCTGTTTGTTGTCTGTCCTGTGGTGTCATCGTGTAGCATGCTAACAGGTAAGGTATCAGTTAGCTTCAGACTGAACTGATCTCTCTTCATTGACAGATCCATTAAAATGTTAAAATAGTTATTGAATGTTTATTGAATTTCGTTTTTTTTTCAGGCTTCTTATCGGCGGCAGGAAACGCAGAGCGAGGAGTGTTTAAACGTTCCCACTGCTGCTTTAAACACTTATCATTATTCCTCAGGCTGTGTGCGCTCGAATGGGCCAGCAATATGTAATTGGGCACTCTGTGTGTGTGTGTGTGTCCATTAAAATGCCTAAGTTTGTTACTTCTGTGTGAGTCTGTACATGTGTGTTTATGTGTTAAAATTGTGTGTGTGGAAAAGCCTCATCGATTAGGGTTACCCTAACCTTTGATAATCCGTTCAATAGGAAAATATTAGCAACTAATAACCATGTAAACACTTAATCTGTCTCTGATTGGAATCAATATGTTCTTTCTGCACATTTGATCCACGGGGGGGAACATAAATGATGTGACTATAATGTGATGAAACACATCAGTGCTGCTGTTAATATTGATTTCTTACCAAATGTATAAAAATCAGCATTTCATGGGTTGAAAATGTGTCAACACGCCATCTACCATTTTAAATCAGCCCTGAACCTGCGAGGCCAATACTGACATAGAGTCGACCGGTTGGGACCTGTCTACGTCATGAAATTTATATTAAAAAAAGATTCTAATCAGGGTCAGTTAGTCTCCCCCGTCCCCTGACCGACACTACGTAGCCACAAGGCCACGCCTCCTACAGGTGCTGTTCCCTCACTTGTTGCATTTTTTAAACATGCTGGGAGAGAGACTTCTAGCAGAATCTGAGGGTGAAGTTACACTTTAAGGATAGCTGAAAGCAAGGCTGCCCAATTTGGGGCCCGCGGGCCACATTTGGCCTGCTCCCTTTATTTTGGCCCGCCATTTCATTTGACAAGCTAATGCTTATTCTCCTCTTATTCTGAAAGTGCTGTAAAATCCTAACCGTAATGACTACGAAACGTCAATTTTGTGCAGATAAAAAATACATACGATAATCTGAGTTTTACGGCAATGTACAGCATAGTGCTGGTAAATTTTCCTATTCAATTACGTACGTCTTATCTACGAAGAATTATGGTATTCTCTCTCTCGCTCTCCCCTCCGTTTTTCATTTGCTGATGTGCTGTGTGTATATCTCGCGTTACTGGCTTTGAGTCCGCCAGTCAAGATGGATCGAGGCAGTGGCCCACGGAGAAAAGAACATTTAGACAAAGATGGCAAGATGACTATTTTTTTTTAAAAAAATAAATTCGACAGCAGTTTGTCTCAGAGAGTGGCTGTTTTGAAAGAATATAATATCCGTCGTCACTACAAAACGAAACATTCCCTCATTTTTTCAAAGTACAGCGGCGAGGACCGAGAGGAGAAGGGAAGTGACCTGCTAGCTAAACTTAACTCTCAGCTGCGTGCTTTGTTGCAGCCGTCATCAGCACAAGAGAATGCAACCCGCACAAGTTATCAGATATCTGCGCTGATTGCCAAGAGTGGACAAGCTTTTTCATGTGGAGACTTTGTGAAACAGTGTCTGACTGTGGCTGCTGAGACTGTGCGCCCTAATCAGGCACGGGCTTTCTCCCAAACCAGCTTGTCCCAGAAGACCGTTACCCGCCGCATGGAGGACGTGGCTCAAGACATCCGTAAGCAAATCATGGATAAAGCAAGTGGATTTTCTGCCTTTTCCATTGCTTGCGATGAGAGCACTGAAATATCGGATTCTGCACAGTTGTCGGTGTTTTTGCGGAAGTCAGAAGAGGAGAAGATTTTGAAGTCTCGCAGGAGCTGGCTGGCATTAATACAAGGTCTGTAATATGAGGGCATTTTTGTTTTTTTTGTTTTTTTGTTTTTTTTCCTTTTATATAGCGCCATATCATAACAAAGTTATCTCAGGGCACTTTTTCGAATAGAGCAGGTCTAGACCGACTCTTTATATTTACAGAGACCCAACAGTTCCCACCATGAGCAAGCACTATGCGACAGTGGCAAGGAAAAACTCCCTTTTAACAGGTAGAAACCTCGAGCAGAACCAGGCTAAAGGTGGGCGGTCATCTGCCTCGACCGGTTGGGTTGAAGGGGAAGGGGGGAGCGGGAGAGAGAGAGCAGGAGGAAAGAGAACATACAGCAGCACAATACAGCAATAGATATGGTAATGGCATTGATGTCAACACCAACAGAAACAACACTAAGAGCAACATTATAATAGCAATACTAATAACAGCAACAACAGCAATAGCATCAGCGGGTGCAGAGCAGGAGCACGGGGGCAGCAGGCGGCAGCAACCACAGACCCAGACCTCCACAGCTCCAGAGGCAGAAACACCTGCAGAAAGCAACAGAAGGGGAGGGAGAGAGAGAGAGGAGAGAAAGCACACAACTACGGGAAGAAGTTGAATTAATAACAAGCATTGATGGGATATGAGGGCGTACAGATGGAGAGGAAGAGGAGGAGAGAGGAGCTCAGTGCATCATAGGAAGTCCCCCGGCAGTCTAGGCCTATAGCAGCATAACTAAGGGGGGGCTCAGGGGTCACCTGAGTCAGCCCGACTATAAGCTTTATCAAAGAGGAAAGTCTTAAGCCTACTCTTAAATGTGAGGAGGTTGTCCGCCTCCCGTACACAAACTGGGATCTGGTTCCACAGGAGAGGAGCTTGATAGCTGAAGGCTCTGGCTCCCATTCTACTTTTAGAGACTCTAGGAACCACAAGGAACCCTGCATTCTGGGAGCGCAGTGCTCTAGTGGGGTAATAGGGTACTATGAGCTCTTTAAGATATGATGGTGCCTGACCATTTAGGGCTTTGAAGGTGAGGAGAAGGATTTTTAAATTCTATTCTGGATTTTACAGGGAGCCAGTGTAGAGAAGCTAATATTGGAGAAATATGTTCTCTTTTTCTGGTTCTTGTCAGTAAACGTGCCGCAGCATTCTGAATCAGCTGGAGAGTCTTAAGGGATTTATTGGGGCAGCCTGATAATAGAGAGTTGCAATAGTCCAGCCTAGACGTAACAAATGCATGGACTAGTTTTTCTGCATCTTTTTGAGATAGGATGTGCCTGATTTTTGCAATGTTACGTAAATGAAAAAAGGCAGTTCTTGAAGTTTGTTTTATTATTTTTGTTTGTGATGATGTGTAACTTCGCTCAATGTAAACTTATTATCCAATACTGATTTGTTATTCAGTTTTGTCACTATGATGTTTAAATTTATATATTTAATTTTCTATAAAATATAATATATTTTAATGTAATGTAATTTCACATAACATCAACATTTATTTTTGGCCCACGGTCCTCCGTCCAGATTCATTTTTGGCCCTTCATAGGAAAGAATTTGGGCACCTCTGGTTGAAAGCCTCGATGAAGATGAACGAAGCCGAAAATGTATTCTTCTTCTTCTGTTATATTTCCGGCAGATTAGACGCTTCACCCCGGGGGGTGTAGCCACTGTGCGCATGTCAAAAGAGTTATATTCTAATTAAATGCTTCGGGGCGTGTTAACACACATCTTATCAGATCAGTTATCAGTTAAGTTGGAATCTCTAATCAGAACAATTTCAGTCGATTTGAAGAAATATTGTCCGTGTAACCGCAGCTCTTCACAGGTGTACTCCACACGTAAAACACAGTCCATTTGTATCGCAGCACCACTGCTGCACATGTTAAATGTACAATAGTGTGTTACTGCTCTAGATGAACACATCTGGACTGCTGTTTGTCAGTGCAACAGGCTGGAGGATCTGAGTTTCTTGTCTTTTGAAAACTGTGTCTGTAGTTTCTTTTTCCTGTATTTCCTACTGAGTCCGACTTGACTGCAGCTTTCTGTCACTTCCTCCGGCTGCAGCTGCCAGCTCTCGTCCACTTTCCAGGTGAGCCTCTTTAAGAAGAAGAGAGGAAGACATTCAATATTAAGAATGAAGAGAAGAAGGGAGAAAAAAAGGAAGAGGACGATGATGAAGCACAAAGGGAGGAGGGAAGTTGAGAGGATGGAGAGATAATAGTTAGGGTGTTAATGATGATGATGAATTTCCAGTTCTCTCGGCTGAAACCTGAAGTCTGTAGTTTCTGTTTGGATTTGATCACATTAAGAATTGATGAGCCGCTGATATTAAGTGTTGGCTCTAAATGGATTCGAAGGTGAGGAATATAAAACCACAGCGGAGAATTTAATCTCCGAAATGATGAATGTGGAGGAGGAAGAGCATCGACAGGAAGCCAAACTGAAATCAATCAGAGGTCAGGTAGAAACATGAGACTGAGAGAGAGGAGAGATGAAGATGAAGAGGAGCCTGAGGAGAAGAACTGAAGGGTAAAGGGATCATCATCATCTTCATCAAGATGTTAGTGTTCATCTTCGTCAGTATCAGCATCGTCCTCGTCATCATCGTGATCATCTTCATCATCATTATCATTTTTGTCTTCAGTTCATCTGTCAGGAGAAAAAAACAACAACAAACAGAAGAAACTAAAGTTAAAAATACATTTTCAAAATAATCATCATCTTTGTTCATTGGGATCATCAACATTATTATCTTTTTATTTTCAATTTTTAATTTCCATCGATCAAGAGAAAAAAAATCTAGTTTTATTGATTTTTTTTTTTATTGACACAGACACACTAACAGAAGTGAAGAATTATATAAAACACAAATTGATATTAAATTAACTGAAAAGAATGACTAAATTAATACAAATAAAATAAAACCTGACTTACAAAACAAATAGAACTAAGAATAAAAAATAAAACAAATTGAAAAAAATCGAAGAATCATTGTCATTATCAACCTCATCATCATCATCATCATCTCTGAAATGTCCATCATGACCTTTAGGGTCATCTTTATTATTGTCATCAGTGCTGCTGTTATCACCATCACCGTAATCAATATCATCATCATCATCATCATCTTTACTGTCACCTTTGTCATTACCTTCATAACGTCGTGGTCATTTTCATCAGCAACATTATTGTCATCACCATCATCATCATCATCATCATCTTCACCATGACCTGCTCTTCCTCACTGATGTGTTTGCTGTGTGTTCGTGTTTCAGCACCACGGACAGCTACAGCAGAGTGTGTGTGTGTGTGTTTATACTTATACTTGTGAGGACCTGAAGGTACTGCCACTTTGTTAAAGCAGCTATAATCAATGTTTTTATAATGACAACGTATGAGATATCAATGTGAAATCAATGTGACCATGTGAGAGGTGTCTCTGGTGCTGAATTATTAGCTGAACCTGCAGCTTTACGGAGCTTTATAATGAGTTTCAGCTCCGTGTTTATCTGTTCTGGTTCCCTCTCTGCCTCTCAGAGCGGCGCTTTCAGAATAAAAGCTGTAAAAAGCCACAGTCCACTACCTGCTCAGCAGCAAACAGCAGACAGACACAGTTAGAGACGAGCTGGTGGACATAGTGGAGCATTTAGCAGCTAAAGAACCAGATGTTACCCTCAGGAGCTGGTGGAGACCAAAAACAGAGCTAACAGAGAGGAAATACTGGACTTACACTCATCATTAGGACACAAACACAACTCCACATGAAGGATCTGTTGCTCTGTAAATGTCAACTGTTTGCTAACAAGTATCAACATATCAGCTTATAAGGTGTTCACAACTTGTTTCTGCTGCCCCCAAGTGGACAAAAAAATCAGTTATTGCAGATTTAACTTGCAGTGAATTCTCAGAGAAAAGGCAGTATGCAAATAATGGCTAAGCCTCAAATAACAATAGAACAATAGAAATTAATGTAGTATCATAAGAATAGCAAAGATACTGTATGTCTGTTGGATCTTTGTGAGGACCATCTTGAGTTTTTTTGTCTGCTTCTTACCTCCTCAGGAGGCTGTTTTAGGATTAAAACTTGGATTTAGAGTTAAGATTAGAGTTAGGCTTACATTCCTGGGAGCTAGGGAATGTATTATGTCAGTGAGTGTCCTCACAAGTGTAGTACAAGTGTGTGTGTGTGTGTGTGTGTGTGTGTGTGTGTGTGTGTAGCAGCCCCTCATCCATCACTGTGTATTCAAACAGGCAGCAGCTCTGAATGCTGGCTAAGCAGAAGCAGGAGAGCAAATTAAAAACGTTCATTTACACACACACACATACACACACACACACACACACACAGTCCATCTTCTACTCCCTCACCCTCCATTCTCTCCAAACAACGAGTCAGTCAGCACTATGACCACAACACACCAACACAAACACACACTGACACCACCATAAACCAGCATGTTTGCAGTTTCCAGTCCAGTTCCAGTCACGCCTGCTGATTTCGTGATGATGCTTCCCAGAACAGCAGCTCTCAGCGGGTCAGGAACACTTGCATCTGTTGGCTCCTGCGGTGCGGCGTTGCTTCACAGTGGCAATGATCTGCATTAACAGCTGTCTGTGACCATTCAAACACGCACATGTGCAGACAGGCGGCGACGCTCAGGCAGCGTGCTGCTTTCTGTTTGAAGGCCGAGAACTGTGGAAGAGTTTAATTAGGCCGAGTTTAACCTGCAGGATGTGATGACCAGTGATCTGCTCTTTAATCTTTTAATAGACATAGAGGATGATTTCCACTTCATCAAAATACACATCAAAAATATCACAGTGTAAAACTAATTTAAAGGTAATCGACCCCACTCAAACCTTTTACTCTTACAGTTACTAACCATTATAATGGTCTGTAAACATTTTGCACCCAACAGGTAACATTTCCAAACAAGTAGATAACATTTTAAACCCAACAGGTAACATTTTGAGCCTAACAGGAAACATTTTAAACCAAGCGGGTAACATTTTGAACCTATCTGATAACATTTTGAACCCAGCGGGAAATATTTTGAACCTTTTTGTTCTTCTCTACCGTCACGCCACCTCGCTCATCCTCGAGGTCAGAGATCAATGTGCAATTCATCATCCTCCGTTTGCTTCCTGTTAATAAACCTGCTGTGTCTCTCTCACACCTGTGCATCCCACCCCGCTGGACACACTTTAACTCTGATTCATGCAGTACTTGTATGTTAATAAACCCACAATCATGCAGTGCTCAAACCACATCTAATTCTTCTCTTCCTTGGCAGTAGCATTCAGGACTGACAGGTGGGTGGGACTCAGGATGTAGGTGTGCAGGCAAACAGCAGGTGTGGAGGTTGAATAAAGAAGAAATTGGCCAAATATTCAGACATTTTCTCGTAATTCTGGCTTAGCATCTCATTATGAAATCTGTTTCACGTAATCACAAGAACAGATCTTATATATACAAGGAACAAAATAAACTGGTGATTTCAATGTGCTTCTGCAATGGGCTTCTTTTTTTTTTGCAGAATTTAGCAACCTTAAACACTACAGAAACCACCTGGCAACAACCTGCTAAACTGCCCAGAAAGTCATAGTGACCATTTAGTAGAATTTGCTGCAATGTACATCAGATAACTGCAAATTAGAAGACTCTGAAATGTCTCAATGTCATAAGACACGTTCATACAAAATGGGTTCTGGCTGTCAAGGTTCTCCTCAGGCGTCACCATAACCAAAACAACAAACAAACCTTGTTGCTCACACTTTTACTTTCTTACTTCAGAAGACAGACAACCAGAAGGTCATAGCAACCATTTGGCAGTCACCTTGAAACGCACTAGCAACCACTTAGCAAACTCCCAGCCAACACATAGCAACTACTTAACATCCAACTGCTTGTCACCTAGCAACCACCAACTAACAAATAAGCAAGTTAGCAACAACACATTATCTACCCCTTAAAGAATGGAAAGTGGTAGAGAATGTGTACAGAACTAGCTAGTGACAGCAAGCACAATTAAAATGTTTTATCGAAGATTTCACAATGACATTGCAAGGCAGCTGGATTCACGAGATCACGAGAGATCACAGTGGTTGGGACCAATCAGCGTCCTATGAAGAACGACTGGCAGCTACAGGTGTGGTTTAGGTGTGACGACTGCGACTGTTCGATCAAAAACAACAATGGAGGCTCCTAACGAGGTTAGTGTAGCTGCTGCTGTAGCATCAGTTCTATCTGGAGAGGATTTCTTCATTGAAAGAAGAGCAAAGAACGGCACAGAAGGCTTTTCTCCATGGAAAAGATGTTTTCGCTCTTCTCCCAACTGAACAACAATTGATCTGATTGGTTGAAGTTAGCCTGTGATAGACAGATGTCCAATAACCTGCCAAGTATTTTTTTTTAAAGTCTGCCCTTTTCCAAACAGTTTCCAAGGACGACTTCTCAGATGGTTCTGTGTAACAAAGGTTAATTTTACAAGGGGTGTTTGTTATATTTCTATGTGATCTGGGTGAAGTTGCCTTTTAAGGTGAAAGCTGTTTCCACTGTTCTGTCTGTCTACATGTACAAATATTTATAAAAAAAAAAAAAAAAAAAAAAAAAAAAGCATTTCTTTATAATGAAGTGCGAGGTGGATGCAGGTAGGTTTTGGTGATCCTCCTCCTGTCAGGCCACCCAGGCGTCCGACGCTGCAGGAAGCCGACAGTCATGTGGAAATGATGCAGGCGAACCAGGGAGTCAATTAGAGCAGCTGCAACTCAGCGTGACGCCCAGAGGAGCCGGGAGAGAGAGAGCTGCGCCCCTGGGTGAGCTGGGGGTGGGGGAGGTATCTACAGTATACAGACAGGAGGTAGTGGGACAGTCACACCTTGTTTGGTTGTTCTGACTTTAAACTTTAATTTGAGGTCGTTTCAGATCAACAGAGTAGGAGCTGCAGATGTAATTTTAGAGGACAAACAGGAATAGTACAGAGTGCAGCAGGTAACTATTTTCTTCCCACAAATTAATTTGGGCTCTCAAATCAAGTTATATTATAGTTGCACTGCATTTGGGCAGTCAGCATTAAGACCACATGAAGAGTTTTAGTTCTATCAGAAGCTTTAAAGCCTAGCAAAGACAAGGACCTCACATTTACGTCACTGTGCCCCCTAACTTGTGAAACCAAATCTGCCTTTCTCTGCTTTTATTCCCTTTTAACATTATTTTCCTGTTTATTTTTTCTTCTTCTTTTTATCCCTCTTCTACTCTTCTCTCTGCCTCTCTCTTCATCCTTTTCTTTCTCCATTTATCTCTATTCTTTCCTTCTTTTCCTCCTTAATTGCTTTTCCCATTTTAGTATATGTTTCCATCTACGCCTTTTTATACTTTACTGTTTCCAAAATCCCTTTCTTTTCCCCTTTTTCACCATTTATATTTTTCATTTTCTCTCCCCATTCACTCCTCTTTTATCTTTATTACCTTTTGTTCACTTCCTTTCTCTCCTGTCTCCTCTCTTCCTCTCTGCTCTCTTTTTCCTCTTCCTCTCCATCTGCCTCCTCCTCTGTAATGTCTTGCTGTCTTTTTTTTAACTTTTCTCTGTAATCTCTGGCTTTTTGTTTCCCATATTTACATGAATGTTGCTGCTTGATGACTCAGGCCTCCCACCCACCTTCTCTCCGTCTGCTCCCCATCCATCTGTACATCTCATCTATTCCCTCCAGTCCCGTACAACATAAAACATGACCCATCTTTTAAAATAAATTGTATGTTTAGTATGTGTCTTTAGTATGTTGAAAAAAAAAAAAAAAAGAAAAACCTGGCTCTGAATAACGCAGCGAGTCGAGGCAGATTTCCAGAAACAGGAAGTCCTCCGAGAGAAAACACAAAATGATCACAGCAGGTGCACTAAAGTGCTTTTCGGGGGTAGGGGGAGAATATTTTTGGCTCAAATGAAATATGTCTATACGCCCCTTGGAAGGTAGAAACACAGTGAGGCTCTCTCTCTCATCCCGACAGGAAACACACAGCTGTAGAGTTTAAGAAGCAGGAGGAGGAGGATGGAAATACAGTTGTTGTGTTTTGGCGTTAATGCCTCGACTCTTCAGGGAGCGACAGATGAGCAGCTGTAACAAAACTCCCCACGGCAACACACACACACACACAAACGCAAATTTTAAATTCCTCCTGGCTAGAGGCGCAGCGCCACATCCAAATGTGCGTGCAGGTAAATCCTTCTGTTTCTGTTGGAAACAACAGACAACATTTGTGTTGTTTCTTCCAACATTTCTCTGTCAGAAATGATCGTCTGACCAAGCCCTCGTCTGTTTAAGGACGTTTGGCTTTGTCATCGTTTCTCCACCTACCTCACTCACATGTTATTTAGTCTTCAGCACAGACTGAGGTCACTGTGACAACAGAAGCCTTCAGATGAAGGTAATGACAGGAACAGCAAAGAGTTTACTTTTCACTCATATGCAACAAAGCATTAGACTTGTTTACAGGGACACTAAATCTGTGTCTCAAGTCGCGTACTTCCATTAGTACACTTACATGCAGTACACTGTGTACACTGTGTACTGACTTTTGTAGTGTGTTAATTTTGACAGGGTAGTGTCGTCCCAAATTGAATACTGCTGTTGTGCGCTTACCGGAAATGACGATCACAACCTTTGACCGCGTCTTCTTCTTCTTCTTCTTAATGACAGACTGCAGCAGGCGGAGCTTTATCACCAACATTTACTGCGATTGCTGCACGCTGAAACATCTGCCAGCACGTTTGCTCACTTGACTTCAGTTATATTAAAAATGAATGAAAAATGAACGTGCTTTTACTTTTAACTGTAACAGTCGCAACCGCGGCCGCCATTTTCATACGCTATGTAGCCAAGATGGCGACCGTTGAGGGTGAGAAGTGTGCAGCGTTCCGCACTCACCTGTCTGACCGTTATGAGTTAAACACCATCCAGGTACTCATAGTACACGGCATTTTGCCATACTTACCAGTGTGAACGCACTCATGCACTCAAAATACTAAGTTTGAGTACACAAGTACACGATTTGGGACACGGCTTAAGAGTTCATAGCCATGCTAGCACTCTGTGAGGCTGTACTTCAACACCAAGCCCGCAGGAAGAGCGCCAGGCTTTCAAACCAATTTGACACAGAGGCCAAACTGTGTAATTACAACTTCCGGGTCCGTCATGTGATGCATACTGGCCCAAAAAGACTTCCCCATAGACTTACATTGTGAAAGACACATCTGTAAATCAGCACACTTAAATAGCCCGTATTTAAAGCATCATGTTCTAAAAGTTGAAAACTTCACTAATAGCCGAATCCAGAGTTATAGAGTCACTACGGTTCATGTGAGCGAGCCTGAAACCGAGCATTTGGGAGGGCGGCACAATGTGGAGGCTACACAGAAGATCC
Source organism: Macquaria australasica (assembly GCA_005408345.1). Taxonomy (NCBI): domain Eukaryota; kingdom Metazoa; phylum Chordata; class Actinopteri; order Centrarchiformes; family Percichthyidae; genus Macquaria; species Macquaria australasica. The sequence goes on from SEMN01000023.1 coordinate 2,208,230, forward strand.
AGGGCATTTTATACCAGGGAAGTCGAACTTCATTGGCTTCATGCGCCACTGAGCAGCTTCAGATGCTGTATCCAGTTCTCTTTATACACCCATGTTCAGCACAGCATTGCTTTTGAGCTAAATGCTAACATCAGCATGCTAACAATGTAACAATGAAAATGCCAACATGCTGATATTTAGCAGGTATAATGCATGTTAAGTACACAGTTTTAGTTTAGCATGTTAGCATGCTAACATTTGCTATTTAGCACTAATCAAAGCACAGCCGCGTTTGATGGGAACGTCATTAGTTCTGCAGGTATTTTAGCATAACATACTGACCTGATGATGGCGCTAGCTGAGAAGTCAGAGGTTCAACAAAGTCATTACAGTTCATCCTGGGGGGAACATGAATGCCTGTACAAACTTCATGCCATTTTATCCAACAGTTGTTGGGATATTTGTCTGCACCAATGTGGTGGACTGACCGACAGACATTTCCATTCCTGAAGACACGCCGCTAGCATGGAAGATGTAAGATATTTGCTGTTAGTTCCTTCATGAAGACAGACAGATGTATGTCAGCTACACTGGATTATAATGGTTATTAATCCACTTGTTCACTGTCCATCTATATTCTCAGTATGTTTAGTTTGCCAAAATCCACTTCATCTGAATCCACCATCACAAAGCTTCACCAGAAGTTGCAGCAGATTCTTTGGACGGTTTGATGAGTTTTGTCCACAATGAGAACTGGACTGTTAGAGTTCAGCCTGACCACAACTGCTGTTTTTTGTAACTTTTAACAGCTAACACTTACAGGGGCTTCATTTTTAATCCTATCATTCCCCTTTCTCAGCATTAAAGCACTTTACTCATGGGATGTTGACTGGTAGGGACAGCTCTGCCTTTAATGACGCACCTTTCTCATTCATCTCATTTACCTGGATGAGCGAAGAAGATATCCAGATTCCAGTTTAAAGACGCTGGCAGTGGATTGGGGGGGCTTCGTCTCATGGGAAAATCATAACGAGCTGCAGATCTTTGGACCTCCTCGTCCGTCTGTCTGTGCAGCGTCTCCAGTGGAAACCCTGCAGCTATAAACTTTTGAGACCAGTTTTGTTTCAGTCGTTCTCGGCCATGACACATTATTTACAACTGAGCGCCAATTAGCATTGTGTCTTGCAGCTCTCATGCAGCCATTAACTTCTGGTTCTGTCCCTGTTACTTCCGTCTTCCCTGCATGATGCACGGCAGTTTGTTTGCAGGTTAGCGGCTGCTCTGTTGTGTCTTGTATCCTTTAGATGCAGTTTCTCCTCATTTAATTGTACCCGCCTTGCATTATTTTTCATCTTATTTTCCTCTACCGGCTGTTGTTCATTGTTACAGTTCTTACTGTCTGCAGTTTTGTTTGTTGTTGTTGTGGCGGTACAATGTAGCTGACGTGAAGTCATCATTATCCCTCTTTAACTAACCCCCGACGCCAGGGATTGGCTGTTTGCCAGCACCTTTTATATCCCACAATTGACTGTCAGATGTGGAGCTTATATGAGAAATCAATCCAGCTAACTGAAGCTTTTATGCTGCAGAAGCTCCAAACAAATCAAGTCTTCCAGTCAAAAGGAAGCTGGACGTCCATTCCGTTTTATTTCTGTTGTTGTTGTTGCCCTAATGAGTCGTCACGCTCGGGGCTTCTAATGTTCAGACATTTTCTCTGTGAGAAACAACTAGATGGTTCCCCCTTCAAAGATGCAGGAAAACTGAAGGAAAAGGAGCAATGAACGCCTTTAACTTTAACGGCCTGGCCTTCCCTTTGTCCTTCCCTCCTCCACTTCCTGCCAGAAGAGGAAAGAAGATCTCAAAGACACGTCTCGGTAATGAGCCGCCCCGGGGGAGGAGAGGACACGCACTGGCATATTTCTGAATAAATGCTTAATCCACTATCATCTTAACAAGGCACCCTAATGGATGAGGCTGCGACCTGAAACGGACAGGTAATCCATCCGTCAATTCAGTCGATCAATCAACATCCTGTGTGCGATTAGAGTCGGCTGTCTCCTCGCCGTGTTAATGTGACAAACATTTAAAAGACTGCATGTTTACAGCTGCTTCCTTTCTTTTCCTTCAGTCTCGGTTCTTCTTCTACTGTACCTCCTGGTTGTTTCCATCTCTCATCGTTCTCTTCCTCCTCCTCATCTGTCTGCTTTTCCTCCGTTTTCTTTTCCAGTAAGTTTAGTTTGTCTGTCCAAACCTTTGTTCTGCCTTTAGATATCTCGTGACCTGCTCAACAGATTTTTATGAAATTTGCTATTAGTATTCATGGTCTCCTGAGGATCAATTCTAATGATATGGGACATTCTGAACTTTTATCTAGCACCATGACCAGGTCAAATTTCCTCTTGACCAACACTTTGGCCCAAAGCAGGTTCTGTATTTAAAAAAATACCACTTCCCCAGAGGATGAACCCTTTTATCGTAAGAACTACTCAACAGTATCTGAGGGTTTTTTCCCCACTTTAATCATGGTCTTCACATGTGCTAAACAAGTTGAAATAGATAGAAACCATGATGTACATTTTTAGACCAATTTTTAGACCTATTTTTAGACCAAACAATGAATCAAGAAAAGAATCTCTAGATTAATTGATGATGAAAACAATCTTTAGCTGCTACTGTAGTTAAGACACGTACCATACAACCGCTGCAGCCCCAGTTTGATTCTGACCGAAAAAATACACTGAACTGAACATTATATTTCAATCAAATATAATTGTTGTGTGGAGTGGAAAGTTAGGGACCCAGAAACCATTAACCATGGGAGAGAATAAACAGCATGTGGAAGAAGAGTCATGCAACCAGATATGCAGTAACTTCAGTCGTCATTTTTGTCCATTAAAGCAGCACAATAAATCTGAGGAGTACTGAGATGACTAACAAGATGGGAAATGAAGGGGAAAAAACATTTCTGCAACACAAATTATGTTTTTTTCAGATCTTTCTAATCTTGCTTTATGGTTGTAAAATAGTGAATAGTTTTACTTCTTTGGGTCTGCATCAAAGGAGAAGTCCAGAGTGTCGGCTTTTCAACTTAAAAGCCGTGGGCACTGAATAAGTGATCGCTTTCAACTCACTTCCAACAACTTCTCGTCTCTTCAAAAATCAAATTCATTTATTTAACAAACTCAAAAATGTTCCAAACGTTCAGAATTATCTTCGTAAAGAAACGAAACGAACAATCCATTAACGTCATAAAAAAGTGGTTAAATAGTGGTCGAAAAAGTATGTTTCAACCACAACTTCATTTTTTACCAAAACCACCCACCTTACCTGCACAAATGACATGCGCACCAAGTCTCTATAATATAAGATACAAATGCAACCCAAAGTTATAATAAACAAATTCATATCAACCTTAATTTGAATACCAAAATATATACTAATAATATTTGACATAAAAAGCAAAGTTAAACCATTTCTTTTAACGGCTACGACATCCAGATTCCTACAATCTGGGTCTTACTTTTGCAGTTTTGTCCATCATTTCTTTAAATAATAATAATGTTCTCATTATACAGTTGTTCAGTTATGGTCTGATGTTTCTTGACCTGTCTGACTTCTCTTTAGTGGCATTAACGTATTTCTAGATCTCAGCTACTAACTTGTTGAGTACAGTGTTATAAAACCACAAAACTACCCCCGGAATAAACCGGAATAATCCTTTCAGAGTCAGTCAGTCAACGGGTGCATGTATTTTACAGTCAGACAGCCGTACCTCTGTGGTTTGTTAATGCAGTGTTGGCCGTTGTCTCTAAGGAGCGCTTAAGAGAAAAGAAAAAAAAACCCAGAAGCTTTGAACTGGTTTCACTTTCAGAAATGCGTCTCTTTTGTGGACCGGAGCGTTCTGACAGAGTGAATTATCAGCAGCAACACGCCAGCCTCCGTCTGAGCGTCACAAACATTTCCATTTCCCATTTTCCTCTCATCTTCCTGTGTCTCACAGCTTTCATGGTTCTCGAAACAATCAGCTTCAATCACCCTTTTTTTCATTAGTGTCGAGACTTTTAACAAATTGTGCCCTTTTTGATGATTGCCTAATTATTCCCTTTCATTTCTGTTGCATATCTAATTCAACAACTCCTTCATCTTTTCCTCTACGGCTACATTCGCCTCTGTTCTGCCTGTCAGCCCGCCGCAGACATCGGGACGCATCTGATTTTTATTGGCTGAACACGGATTTGGTTTGACATGCTTGTCTCGGAGCTGCAGCTCCTCTAAAGCCGTCTGTTTGTTGTTTTCTTTCAGCCGAACATGTGGCTCTTTAATTCCTGTCACCTTCCCGTTTCTATGGCCGGTTTTCCAGCGTCGCCTCTTTCTCCTTCAGATTATTCAGCGGGAGTCCGGAGAAACCGGGAGCTCAACTTGTCATCTGCATGAATGCACAGAGCCCACCTTAAATTCTGTGGCCTCGGGAAATTTACATGAAGGCTTTGTCCAATTATTCTCTCCCTGGCAATACGAACAGTGTGAGCGTCACGCATGGTCAGCCCGGCAGTGTCAGGCCGCACCTCTCTCCCTCTGTCAGTTTACAGAGCTGCTCTATAGGCCGAACAGGTTTTCGGCCTATAAGGACGCCCACGATGGCGATGGCGCTGTCAGCTTCTGTCACCCTGCAGAATGTGATATTCAGGGTCTGAAACTGGAAACTCCTGAAATCAACAGGATCAAATACTACACTGTTTGTGCCACATGGTCAAATGGACGAGGACACACATATGTGATTCCATTACCATGGGCATTATTCGGCTTGTCGGGGCTCTGTGCAGGTCATTTCTCTATCATTTCTGTTCATGCTGAAACAGCAAAGAGACAAATGCAAACTGTTGACACAAAGCTGGAAGAACACTGTTGTCTTTCCCTTCATTGGAACTAAGAGGTCTGGACCAAACCAGGGAAATCATGTAGTTGGCCATGTTGTATAGTAGCAGTATAACGCTAACATGATGAGTTCATGTTTGTAGCCTACATATTTTAGAGCTAGAGTGCAGATGATACTCTCTGATTCAGTTTAAATATTTGGAACTCACTAAACTTTGAAAAACAAACCTCTGCACTTCAGTTTCCTCAGATCTTAATCAAAGTCAGACTACAAAATAAATTGTGGTTCTTTTACTTAAAAGTGAATGATGCAGTTTCAGGTAAAATATATTTATAGACCATAATTTTCACAAACTAAGTGTAGAGCCTGTAGTCATGAATGTGAATGAAGTTGTGTTATGACCCTGGGTCATGTGTGTTGAGTGACTGATTTTGATGGTGTGGTCCCTCCCTGCCTGAGGGTGGTGCTGTTTACAATGTTCTGTTTTCTTAGTATGTTCAGTTCCAGGTGGTGGCTGGTGATTGGACGGGAGACTGATGGCATCTACTTTAAAATGGCCTCTGCCCAGGCTGACGGGACTCCTCTTTGCCCGACTCCCAACCAGACCGTGTTGTGCCGTGCCGAATTGTGTGTTGTTGGATTTAAATTGAGATCTTAGTGCTAATGTGTTTAGCTACTGTTTTTACGTAAATGCTAGTAAAAGAGCAGTCCGGGTATCTGTAGGGGAGAGAAGCTGTTTCTGTTTCTACAATTGTTTTCTCCTGTTTTATGTTAGGGAGTTAGGTAAGATCCCTGTATTTCTTTTCCTGTTTTGTTGGGTTAGGTAATTTAGTTGGGTTCTCATAGATTGCTTTGTTTGTTGTTTTGGCTGTGCTCTCCCTGATGTCAATTACACCCTGAGAAATGAATAAATCATTCCTGTTTGGACTGCATCCGTTGTGGCACTGACCGTCTTTGGGAGCAGGGAAAGGGAGGGAGTCACTTTCTTTATGTTGTGCACCGGTTTACCCCTAGGCCGGTCGTAACAGTTGGTGTTAAAAAGTTTTTTATGGCAATTAAATTTTATTTGAGTTCAAAATCACTCAACATCACTGTTACAGTCAGATGCTCGTTAACATTAGCAGACTAGCTAGCATTAGCATTTAAAGTCAGCTAATCCTGATGAAGTCTAGTTTCGACTGATGAGCGTTGAGTCTGACAGTGTGGAGCTGAGCCTGAGATGTCCTAAAAAAGCCACCATACACAACAATAAACCCTCTTGATTTTGACAACTTTGCTCTGGCGACACTCTGAGGACACGAGTGGTAAAGATGTGTGGAAAGCTGACTCTACAGTTTTCATCCATCCATTTGGTTTCCTTGTATCTTGTGAACGTTACAGCCTCAGACAGCTGCTGGTGTCTTTAATGTTGACGCGTCAGAAATGGAAATGTAATATCCCAAACATGTAAACTTTCCATGATAGTGCTAGAGCTGCAGGTTAAACTGCACTGCACACATGAAAGTAATGATTCAATTCAGTTTTATTTATAAAGCTTTATTCATAACAAAGTTATCTCAGGGCACTTTTTCATATAGAGCAGGTCCAGACCGACTCTTTATATTTACAGAGACCCACCAGCATCACAGTTGTGTTTTTATGTCACGTCACATCATGTTACATCATCATCATCGTCAGCAGTGGGCTAGCCTTCTTGTAATCCTACATTTGTCCTGTTCATCTTCTCGCAGTGAAATAAATGAGTCTCTGTTTACAGCGTTGGTATTTGGATCGTGGGCCTCGGCTCGGTCCACCGGCGTATGTTGTTTTTGTAATGAAGCGTCACAGATGCAAAGCAGGTGATGCATCGTCTCATGGCTGTGAATCGGTGCGCCGGGGCTTTTTTCTGCCTCGTTTGTGATGACGCAGCTGCCGCCGGCTCGTATTTTACACCTCATTTGAATCTGGAGGCATGAGACACTGTAAAACGGCATGAGGGCATTAATGACTCCTTTTGTACACTTAAGAAAATACAGATATATTGTGGTGACTCATGGATTCTGTGGGCCAGGAAGGACAACAGGCAGACAAAGGATGTTTACTGAAGGTCTGGATGGAAGTGAAGTTACTGATACTGAGAGACGCCTAAGAAATATTATTCTTTTTATTCCATTAAATACAAGGTTTTAGTTACTAGATATGTTTTAGATTAAGACTGTACAGGCTTAATAAATGAGCACCTCCACCCCTCACTCTCTGTCCCATTACACCTCATCTCTCTTAGTCCCTGTAACAAACTATATCTTTTTTATATACAGTATATATATATATATAAACGTCAACTTTTTACTACAGTACGTGCTTTTGGTGCCTAAACCAAACCAAACTGCAACCGTTTAACGATCCGTTAACCATGTTAGAAAGGATTTCTGACAGAAAATGCAGTTTTCAACCACTAGCGGCACTTAAAAGTGTGATATGGTCATGAGTAGTTAGCTTGATAATTAATATATTTTCTAACTCTGTATCGTCGTGTTGTTTGGCTGATGTAATGTCATATGATGCTGTCAAGATGTGATTTACAATGTTGTAAAGATCACATTCTGTACTTTTAATGTTGAATCCCCCCGTTCACATTGTTCACGTTCACAAAGTGATCTGCCAGGGACGAGCACTTCTATGTTATTTGTTCGCCCAACGCATTGCATTGCTGAAGACGTCGCATTGTGTTGTAGACAAAGTTGAGTCTCATTCAACTTTCCCAGATAACTCTGTCTCCTCATTCATTTCAATGAGACCAGCAAAAAAAACAAAAAAAAACAGCAGCTGTCAGAGTGCTGCAAAACTGTGATTTATTTTCTTTCTTTCTTATTTTCTTCTGGTAAAAAGTACATTAAAATACATTTAAATTGCAGCAATGCAACATGTGAGTGCTGACGTAAGAAGGTGACGATCACCCCGTCCACGTTCAAAAGGTCATTTCCAAAGTGGCAAAAAACACAATTGGACTGACGATCAGATGAAAAGAAGATCCAAGTTGTAGTACACCTGAATGGTCCTTTATGTAGGACCTTTATTGGCAATGGAGTTTGTGTTACATGGTGGTATTGACACTTTTACTTCTAAGAGATGTGAGTACTTCACGCACCTCTGACGAGCAGGCAGCAGGAGTTGACCTTTTCATGCAAACATGGCTTCCTGCAGCTTCAGGAACAAAAGGTCCGACTGTGATCTTGAATCTGAATAAACACCTGAAAGCCCTGATGGAAACAGGTAGTTCCAAATGTGTTTGAGCACAGCGGCCCACCTCAGCACGGTGTGCCCCCTGTCGATGAGGAGGATGAGCTGGACAGTGCACAGCATCGATCCTGCAGCCTAATCACGATGGAAACGCATGATATTCCACACACTGATGGAAGCGTCCTGCCTGCTCTACCTTTTAACCTCTGACTCAGTGTGCAGCAGGTCCAAGTGTTCAGTTACTTAGCAACTGTTGCCACGGGGCTGCGGGATGTGTCACCTGTATGCATGTGACACCTTGTTCCTTTTAAAGCGTGAGCTGCAAGTTGTCGATGATCTGTTGTTGAAGACTTTCAGCTTTTCTGGGACAATAATATGACCCAAAGAGAAACTTGAAGTCTTGTAGTTTTGCTCACCTCCACTGGTTTAACTTCTCACCTTGCTGCAGTGATGTACAGGTGTACTCCAGTGACATCACTGTAGGGTCATTCTCATAAACTCTGTTGTCTGTTCTGTCCAGCTTTCGTTGTAGTTTTTTTTGCATTGTTTTCCAAATGTCTTGCTCCTTCTCTGCACGATAGAAACTCTTCATTTCAGATCAGCTGTTCCTCTTCCTCCATCTCCTCTGTGATTTCAGACACAGAGGGAGTCGACTGTCGGGTAGACTTTCTCTGTTTCTGATGTGCTTGAGTTTCATGTCACCTCAGCAGGTAAAGAACCTTTCACTTTTCTACCAGATGTAGTCTGGTTTGATTAAAGTCTATCTTAAGACAATACTCACATGCCCATATGTACAGTAAAAAGTTATTGGTTGCTGTAATTGTTCCTCCAGTCTATTCTGGCTGTGAGGAAACCACTTTCCTAAAGCTAATTCAGTGTAAGGGATGGGGGACAGAATCCACAGTCCTTGTTCTGTGCACAAATGACCTCTTAAGTTCAACTGAAATGAGACTTCAGCAGTCAGAGTTAGACAAAACAAGCGGGTATCTCCCAAAGTTAGTCTTTTTTTAGTATGAAAGCGGGAATCTCCCTCTCCCAAAGAGTTTTATTATTAACTTAAATCTTTATTTTTAACAAATCTCACTTTGGGGTGAGATAATTTCACCCATTTCCAATACAAATCCATCCAAAACGTCATGTTAGTGCGACATGTTTGAGTCAGTTGACAGTGAAATGTTAAAGAATCCTTCATCTTTGACCGTAACCTCTGCCCCCTCCCGGGATTTACACTCAGGCTGCGGTGTGAACACTATAATCTTCTGATGCACAAAATGTGACAAGATGTGTTATATCTGCAGGAGGTGTTACTCTTGTGTGAGATACTGAAACTTATTTTTTTTTAAATTCATGAAACAAGGCAAACTGCAGGGAGCAGGTGAACTGATCGCACTGCTGGCAGAAAAAAGAAAATGACTATGAGACTAAATGACTGGAGTTTTTCTGGAAGTGACTCACAGCCACAAAACAGGAATCAACCACAGCGATCCGCCTCTATTAGTTAGAAATAACAACAACAACCAATCTGTGTTATTGCCACTAATATACTGTATTGTACAGTCGCGGCCTAACCACTGACATAAGCATCCAATCATTGTTTCTGATGAATCTCACCTTTTTTTTCTGCCAGCAGTGCTCATATGAGCACCCATCCAATCATTTATCTTTTGTCTGCTTGGTTAAAAAAAAGCCTCCTGGAGGACATTATTTTCCGTTATTACAATATGAGGGATTATAATTGTCCTCCCGCAATTACCTTCCCTCCTCCAGAGGCTTTGTCACTGGGAATGATTGGCCTCTAATATTAACCCAAATGCATTTAATCAGCCAGTGCAGGTTCCTCATGCCATATAATCACACTTGCAATTAAAAATGTATTACCTCTCTGCCTGTTAGGCCGGACCGAGCCGCCGGAGAGCCGGTCAGCTCGGCCGGCCTGATTAGCATTATTTTACTGTGGAGCGTTACCGCCTCTACTCGCGCTGTTTAGTCAAACATGCAAATGCACTGTACAGTCAGCGACAGCGGAGACTCAAAGACGGAATGAAAGCGGAGCGGAATCATTCATCGGGCTCATGAATGGAGGTCAGGCAGCGTCACTTTGTCGAGTTAAATGAGGCTCTGATCAGGAACAGCTGAGTCACTACAGGAAAATAAAATCCACCTCAACAGGCCACTGATGCTCACGTTCAGTCTCCAGGACTTTATTCAACTTGTTTCCAGTTTGTGTCAGGAGTTTTCTAAAACTGCGTCAGTATCCTGAAACCAGAAGCACCGGGGCATCCTGTTCATTGGCTCCTCGAGCTCAGTGTTTGTCATTTTCTGCGTTTGATTCACTGCATCTATTGTAACTAGCCTGTTAACCTGCCAGTCTGCTCCCTGCTTATTTCTTGTCTGCAGCCCAGCCCCCGAGCCTTTTCACTTCTCAGAAACAGTTTCCTGTTTCCCAGCTCTTCTGTCACCTGGTCAGTTAGTTCTCATTTTTCAGGGTCAGCCAGTTCTCCAGCTTCTCTGTCAGCTGACTCCCCTCAGCTTAATCAGCTGATTAGGTCCCCTGTTTTCCACGAATTTAGTCCTTCAGGTGTTTCCTGCTTTCACACCACATGCACAAGTGTGACATTGTGCAGAACAGGGCCATTATTTTAAATTGAAAGGGCTGCTAGTAGCAGACTCTCAACCAGTCAAAGGTCACTGAAATTGAACTTTGACTCACAGATACGCCGACCTCCACAAGGGCCATCTAATGGCATCCAATCATTGACAGGTGGGGAAAGTTACACTGTTGAGAAGACGAGGAAAAGATATTTTTGTGCATTGCTGGATTCCCAGAGTTATATAACACTTCTCTCCAATTATCAGGACATATGGATCAGAAATGACAGGAATTTGGGGCTCCCCGGTAGCTCACCTGGTAGAGCAGCGGTCCGGATTCAATTCTAACCCTTTGCTGCATGTCATCCCCTCTCTATCTCCCACCTTTCCTATCTCTCTCGCCTCAAATAAAAGGCAAAAATGCCCAAAAAACATCTTTAAAAAAAGAAAAAGAAACAGGCAATCTGCGGTCAGGTTGCTTTAATGTGTAGCTGGCTCTGTGCTGGGAGAGCATGAGACCCATGTGGGGACTGATTGCACATGGGCCCCACTTGTAGCACCTTGAAAGACCCACACAGGCCTACTGTATATGCAGCTCATGGACAAATGCCTCCCATTACTAACCCATGTGGGACCCATAGAGTTAAACTGGAATCAATAATACTGATTCCTGATTCTGGAGAAAAGCTGATTTTTTTTATTGGACACTGGTGAAACAATTGCCCCTCATTAGCTGATGGTTCACTTCATTAGTATATAATATTTAGGTCCAAATCACAGGTTCCCAGTCTTTGAAACATTGATACAAACAATACGATCATTTATCGCTGCCCTATTTATATTTCTATCTGGATAATAAAGGTTTATTTTTAAGATTTCAAGGAAAGAAAATACAATTTGAGAGATTAAAAACTTGTATTTACTCATCTGGTGAACTAGTCTTTGTACTAACAGCTCAGTCAATCAATTAGAAGATTAAAAATCTGTAACTCTTGCTTTTGTTAATGGGGCCACCACTCTGTTTGTATCTGGATGACTGACTGGGGCTTTTCAGCCGGAGGTTTTATTGCAGCGAATGAGGCGCCTCAGACTGTACAGCAGACCCCTGTGTGGTCAAACTGCTCACTGTTAATCACAGCAATAAGATAAGCATAATTGGATATCTGACTTCCTGCAGTGTGTGAGTGCATGTACAGACAACATATTGATTTCCACTGTCTTCATAATTAGAATGATTTAGCTTCAGTAAAGAAACACTCTGGCTCTTATTGGCTCACCGGCGTGATAATTATCGTGTGTGTTATGTTGTGTAAGGACGCCGTTCCTGCCTCCAGTACGGCTCGCTCCAAATCGCACCATCAGTCTCTGCTGGGTTTGAAATGTGACGACTGAGACCTGCTGCTGGGATTTCTATTGGATCACGGTCACCTGCTTCCAGCAGCCGGCGGGCGGCCAACGGAGGAGAGAAGAAGAAGAAAATGAGGTTACAGATGTGCCTGTTTTCATCCTGACTGTTTACACAGAGAGTTCCACATCTCGATACACGAGAGATGCTCTCTGTCAGTTTATTTTTTTTAACATTTTGCTTATTAAAACTAGAGTGCGGCACTTTTCCATATAAATGAATGTCAGTTTCAAGCCGTTGCCACACAAGTTCACATAGTGCTGATTCAGCCAATCACCGCCAGCTAAATCTCTCTGTATGTCGCAATATATCATTTTAAAATCTGGAGCACTGGTAGTAAATCCAGAGTCATGTAGAGAGAGAGTGGCATCAACAGAAGTTCAAAATGCTCGATGGTCACATGACTGACGTAGACTTCTCTACATGGTTCTGGTTTGACGGAGTAGCTACAGCAACTTCCTCCGAGTCTGGAGGAAAAACCTGAGAAGATCCAAGAAAAGTTTCGGATGCTGCAGATAAAAAAGAAACTGCGTTCAGAGGAAGGACTACAGTCAGAAACAGAAACAAACATGGAGAACCAATGGTGGAGAGGCTGAAAGAAGAGCAGGGACTGAGGGCAGACAGGATGACAGGTTGGTCTTTGTAAAATATTTGGAGTAGGCTATTATTTTTATTATTACATTTACTAGCACGCATCGACAGTGTTTGTGTAATTACTCTCACTACCAGAAGTTGGGGACAAAAGTTCTGCACTCCAGTTAAAAACTAAACAAAAGAGGGCAACACATGCAAAAACAGACTGCAAAGAAACCTTTCTAACGTAACCTAAGGCTTGGTTTCCACTGGGTTAAGGTGAGGGGGAGATTGTGTTAAAATAAACCAACTGTCAGAGTCACACTTTAGACAAAGGCTGTTTTAGGTGAACATTGGTCGTTTGGTCAGTCTCTGTGCAAACAGTACAGCTGTCCATGACGTAACCCTGAGTGACTTGTGATGGATGAAAAGCTCATTTTCGATGTTTCAGCATTCACATAACTGTTTTAACACCTGTCTTCTTCTCTGAAAGAGGATATCCTGTTCCTCTCCACTGGGCTCTGCGCCCCACCCTGCAGTAGGCACAGCTTACACTGCCGATCATGCCTGGACAGACTAAGAAAACCAAACACACTCAAAAACTCAAGGTAGTACTGGTCCACTCAGGTTCCTGTTAACTAAGACCTGAACCACAACCAAGGTGGGGCAGGTCCAAATTATTCTGGCTAAATCAGGTCTGGGTGGGGTCTTGTTGTATTACTGTAGGTCTCGGTTTTGAGGCAGACAGAAAGTGTGAAGTGTGGAGTGCAGGAAAAATGTGTACTGCTACTTTTTTCCACCGCTCATTGCACCTGAACGTCTCACAGTGTCAAACCAACTGAAGCTGATGACTCCTCAGCAGTGAACGCTGTGTCTGTGGTTCACTGCTCATTAATCAGTGCTGGTGTTCTCTCTCTGTTTGGGTCGGTTCAGGTCCACCACATTGTGGATCAGGTCTAATTGGAACTGGTTCCTATATTCCTTTTTTTTTTTTTAAATAAATGTTTCCATATCAGGATCAGATTCCACAGGTCTGTTCAGGATTTAGTATACCCTGACAGCGGCCGTGGGGCTATTGCATAATGTAAATCTATTTTTTATTTACTTTTTTTGTCCACAGTTTAAGTCTATGGCCTTTTGATTTCTCCTGTCACATTTTTAGTTTTTTTCATTTTTCTTTTCCTCATCTGTTTTTGTGATGTTTGTAATCCTGTTTCTGTTCACACCGCCATCTTTAATGCTTAAATCTGATTTACTGGTCAGACCTAATTTGTTTTCACTTTCCCACTAGTGCTGGCTCCATTTGAAAGTTTTAGTGTCTGACTTTTGGGACCAAATGATACCTTTTTCAATCCCTAACTTTATATGAACATGCTTTTCTACAAAACCCTTTTCCTGTCCATCAAATTAAAACATTAAATCCATTATTAAATCGTGTATTTTATCTCAAATCAACAGCTGTATGATCTCATAAACATGACAATTTAAAAAAAATACAAATTCATGTGCTGACTCTCTTCTAGAAGATTCCTGGGTGCTTCAGAGGGAACAAATGGAGTCTCGTCTTTCTCTCTGGCTAGGTTTTCCCTGGTATTAATCTCCTGCTGTCCTCTCCCTCGTCACAGTCTGTGGTGTTTCTGTATTAACGAGCTCGTGTTAGCGAGGCCGCTCAAGCAGCATCTGATCTTACGTGGCAGTCTGTAGTTTTATTTTTATTTTTTTCTGTAACTCTTTTCCATGAAGCAGAAAATGTGGGCCACAGTGAGCCGAGAGCAGACGGCCATATCCTAATCAGTTGTGATAGTCTGGTAATTAATGGGATTTGTTAATTGGGTCTGTCCTCCCCGGGGACGTTTCCTGTGAATATTCATGGAGCGCTCAGCTAACCTTCCTTCTGCAGTCACTTGAACTTCAGCCGCCTCAAACACACTGATTTTGTTTCCTGTCGCCGTCATTTTTTATCTCCACGACAACAAATCTGCCGCTGACTATCCAGGCAATCAGCGCCTTCTAAATGTTTAATGCTGCGCTACACGGGCAGATAATTCCCACAATGCTCCTCACTGTCAGGAAGCCAGGCCGCCGCCGTGCAAGCTGGAGTCATAATTACGTTGGCGACATCCTCGCAAGTTCAAATCAGGTTTGTTTTCTCTTCAAACAAGGCGTCCCCTCCGGTTTCGTCTCGGTGAGCTGACAGGTGGAGAGCCAGCGTCCGAGCAGTGCCGCCACACGCTGTTAGCCTGTTAGCTAACACGGCGTTGTCAGCAGCTACAGGTGCAGCCAAGTCAAACACTGACAGCGTGCACAGGGGAGGAGTCATCAGCGTCAGTTTGTTTGTCTGGGAGTGTGAGGCGTTCAGGTGCTGCTGGGCTCTGCCTGCATCCAACACAGCTTTTTGTGCTGTTTGTCTTTAACTACTTAGATGTTTTTCTGTTGTTTGTGGTGCCTCCTCTGCTATCTAATTAAAAAAAAAAAATAAAGTACCCAACTCCCCCAACCCAGGCCCCCAAACCCCAGATCTTCTTTTCCATTAAGCTCAAAGGAATTCCAGGTTTTTTTCTTTTTCTTTATAGACATATGGAAGTATAATATTCCTGTCTCCTTTAGTAGTTGATTAATGGCAAGAAATGAATCAAGAAAGGAGTCTGGTGGCTGTTTACATACCCTCTAAAGCAGGGGTTTTCAAAGTCTGAGACTTAGTAAATGTTCAGCTTTTTTACTATAGTTGAATATTTACTATCACTATTTATTTATAGGCAGTTTTGGTGAGTTTTATTTTGTTTCTGTCGAGTTTGAAGTGTGTTTTATGATATGTGAGGTAAAATCAGTGTTTTTGACAATGGAGTCTGGTGGCTTTCAGGTGAGCAATATAACGGCTGTTTCTGGTTAGGGGGAGGTGTGGCCAATGTTTTTCTGTTGGCAGAAAAATGTGATTCACAATAAATTTGTTAAATGATCAATTTGCTTCCTGTTGTCGTCCCTTTCTTATACTAACAGCATCAAATGCATTTCTGGGGCAGGGCTGGTTGTGTAACTTAAAACTTCTAAACTGTAAATGTTTCCTGTCATCAATAAAACTGCCAAATCCCCTGAAAGGACACAGTGGACACAAAGGACAGGACCATTGTGTCCCCAGAAGCTACAGTCACATTCAAAAAGTCAACAGTAACAGCAGCAGCATGTTTTTATGATTATATAATGTTGTAATATTTAAGCATTATTGTCTCTGAATGACACAGAAGTGATGTTTCAGTGTGAGCACAGCAGAATTATCTGTTGTATTCTATAATGGTGCTTTTATTGCATTTTTAGAGATAAAAATCAGCTTTCTGGGCTTATTTTAACTTTACAAATAGCCGCTCAGTGATAGATAAAATATGAATACATTAACAAATGCATGTGGAACGACAGGTGCTGACAAAAGGAGATGAACCTGTCACAGCATCACGTGGATCTCCTGTATGGAAATCTGCGCACGTTTAACTGTCTTTTGTTATTGTTAGTTCATTACAGCAGGTTAAAGCCAGAGGGAGCAGAGCTGGATGAGACGTTAAGGTTTTGTGTTGAAATATAGTGCTGCATCATCACATTTTTAGAACTATCCCCCAAAAAAGGAAGGACTCCTGCAGGAAAGTTTCATCTGACTCCTCTTCCTCCTCCTTCTCCTCCTTTTCCTCCAGCTTCCAGCTCGTCCTTGGGAACACGGTGTCCTCCCTCCCTCCCTCCCTCCCTTTGTGTCCTTGCTGTCATCAGCCTGGTGTTGGCGTCCTGACCGCACCGTTCTCACCGTCCTCTCCTCTCCTGTTCTGTCCTGGCCGCTATATCGGGCTGCCTCGCCACTCGCTGTTTCTAAAAGTGTCTCCAGCTCACGTTGGGGCTTCCTCGCTGCCCTTGTCCCTCCCACCGCACCAGGACAGCTGCTTTTTGGCTCGGCAAGGAGAGAGAGGGGGAGGGGGTTATCTCGTAGCTGATTGGCTCTCCGGAGCACCGAGAGGAATGGAAGAGCCCCACCCTGCCGGAGCTGATGGATCACCTGTCTGGGGGAGAACCTGCTGTGTTCGGGACGGGACACCTGCTGCCCTGCTGCTGCCGAGGAGGACGAAGGGTCACCTGTTCCTGTCGTCCTGACACTCAGGACATTCAATTTAGACTTTACAGTGAAATATATTTTAAGGATTCTATACGTTTCTTCTTGTCAACAAATCCCATGTGAAGAGTATCAGTCAGGAAGTGTTGAGAGACAGACTCGACTCGACAAACACATTGTTGGTTTTTTTATGGGATTTGTTGACAACAGAAACACAGAATAACACAAGACTTATATTTTAAATCCCGACAGTAATCACAGTGTGGAACGGTTCCTGTCTCAGCATTTTCTACAAGTGAGTATTAGTCTCAAAAAATAATGACAGATCACTGCAGTATATTAAAAAGGCTGAGTTTGACGGTTTACTTTTCACTTGTTTAACCTCTAGCAGCCAGTTTGCGCATTTTGCACATCAAATATAGCACCTCTTCTTTTGAGTGGAATGAAAGAGTTAAACTGAATTGCACAATTCAGTTTCTCCACAGATAATAATAAAACTTCAGATCTTACCACACAGTCACCAAACTCAGTAGTGCCAAAACCCAAAACTCACTCATCCCAAAAGGGAAGTAAAACTAGGAGTGATAAAAACCACAAAAAGGTTCCTTTTTTAAATGTTTTTTCTACACTATTAGTACATTTTTGGACTTTACTAAGGTTCTGAATGTCCCTGTTCACATGCTTTAGTGTACTTTTGTTTTGGCTCTGTTTTTCCTGCTTCGGGCCTCTTATGTCCATTAAAGGAACATTTTAATGCATTTTTACAATGTTTATATTTTAGACACAGTGTTCTTCCAGGTTCCAACAGTTTGTGTTTGTCTCTTTCCTGTTTCAACATGACAATGCCCCCGTGCACAAAGCAGCTCCATAAAGAAATGGTTTTCCCAGTTTGGTGTAGAAGTACTTGACCTCAACCCCATCCTACACCTTTGGGATGAACTGGAACAGCGACTGTGATCCTGTCCTGATCCCCCAACATCAGTGTTCCTCACTGATGCTCTGGTGTCTGAATGGGATCAAATCCCTGCAGCAGGTTCAACATCTGGAGGAAAGACTGAAACCAGAAGAGTGGAGGCTGTTAAAGCAGCAGGTTAATACTATCACATATGGCTGGAATTCTCAGGTGTCCACATACTTTTGGCCATGTAGTGTTAAGACATGCAGTGACTCGGACAACTTGGACACAGTGACAGACTGTACACTGCAAAACATTATTATTTTTACCAGGTGTTCAGTCTCCTCAGTCTGAGTGGAGTAAATTAAGGTAAAGTGCTGAATTATTGTCGAATATCCAACAGTAATTTATTTTTAGATCAGTCCTCTTCATCATGGATCACTTTCCTTTTGCTTTCTTGGAATTCAACACACATCATCCGCTTCACAAAGCTCTCTCTTCTCATTTTACTTTCCATGCTGTGTGATTTGGAGCATTAAAGGTGGCGAAAAAAACACAAAGGAGAGAAACAGAGTCATCATCATCATCTCACCACGGTATTGTGAGCGAACGGGGAGCACTGAGCGAGGAGGAGGAGAAGAAGAAGGAGGGCAGGAAGGAAGCGAGCGAGCGAGGCTCCACTGAAAACCGTCTCCAAAGAAAAGTCATTACATGAAATAATCACGTCAGCAGCAGCAGGAGAGGAAAGTTATTTCTTCTACAGAGTTGAGTTATTTCAGTATTTATAGACTCAGTTCACGTAGCAGCCGTTTGGTGGTGACACGAGTCACTACCATCCAGGAACATGCCGTCTGTCTTTGTCTCGGTCCTCTTCCTATAAGTCTCAAATTCACAATCAATATAAAACATTAAAAAAAGGCATTCGGATCCACAGGAACCATATCCACCTCCTACAGTAACACTCAGACTTCCCTCACTACTGAGGACAGATGACGGATGTTAGGAAGGGGATGAACGTGGGGATGGAAGTTGTTTTCGGCCAGTCTGGGATGGATGTATCGGCAACTATTTTGATAATCGATTAATCTTTTAAGTTGTTTTTCAAACAAAAATCATAAAAGATGCCAAACTTTCTTTAACTCCAGCTTCTGAAATTAGAGACTTTTCTGCTTTTCCGTTTTAAATCACAGTACTGAATACATCTTTGAGTTTTGGACTGTGGGTTTGAAGACGTCACCTCTGCAGATTAATCAATAATGAAATTAACTGTTAGTTGCAGCCCTACTCTCCACCCAGCCCACAGTTGATCTGTCTTATAGGTCTTGATAAGGGGGCGTATCCCAGATCAGATCATTTTGTCTAGAGGACAGAAATACTGGATTTTCTCTGGAAAAAAAGAAACCAGACTGAACTGATGGTAAACTACTATGTGCGTTCATTTTATTATACTGAAGTAACTCACAAAGTAGAATTCGTGTTAAGTTACTGTGTGAGAAAAGTATTGCCAAAGCGGATGGTAAAAAGTCTACAAGTTAGTAGAAAAGTTCAGAATGTAAGAAAGAGAAATGTATTTATTGTAAAGAAAGAAATCACGCTTCCCTCCTTCCTGTCTCCGTCTCCCTCTCTGTCCTGTGGTTGGTGGCATCTCTTCAGAGCCAGAATCAGCAGAAAACATGAAAATTCAATGAGAATGAGCAGTGGGGGGGGGGGGTGTTGACAGGTGGAGGTGTGAGGTCCACAGAGGTCCCATGCTGTTGGATGGCTGTGCAGGAATGAGGTTTATATGATGGTAGTGATATTTCACCAAAATACAGATTTTCCTACACAGGCCATGTGGTATCTTTTCAGTTTTAGTATTATCTGCCAAGATCTTTACAACTGAAACAGTGGTGCTGCTCAAAATGACTGTTATAAAGTACAGCAGTGACGTGTCTTTCCATAAACAGTGTCCTGGGTACGCTTGATAATCCTCAGACCTCAATGTAAGCATTCTTATAACTTTACAGGAACTACACTATATGGCCATAAGTATGTGGACATCCCCCATTCCACATACTGTAGTGTACTTTTGTTCTGGGGCTGTTTTCCTGGTTTGGTTTGGTTGTGGTCCATCATTTGCACCTTACCTCCAGGCCACCAGGTGAATCAGGCAAAGCTACTCTAGTGGAGTCCCAGAATAAAACTATAGAGCTGGAAATAAGCATAATAGGTTCCCTATTAAAAATGTCCCCGCTGTGGGACAATAAAGGCTTATCTTATCTCTTAATAATGCTTCTACTGATTTACAGGAAATGATACAAGGCATTCACAGAAATCCTGACTTTGAACCATACTGCCGAAAATCTCACAAATAAGTGAGAAATGTTTTTCTCAGGCAGTATTTGTTGATGTTTTTACTTTCCCGGGCCGTCTGCAGAACCATTTTTACCACTATCTGATATTTGCTCATATATTTTCCTGCTGTAAGCAGCTCTGCCGTGTCTGCTAAGTGAGGTTTTTATGTTTTTGAAATTACCTTGTTGGGAGCAAAACCTGATGGAAAGACTGAAACCAGAAGAGTGGAGGCTGTTAGAGCTGCGCATTAATGCCTGTTGTGTTGACATCACACGTTCAGGTATTACATGAACAGGTGTCCACATACTTTTGGCCGTATACTGTCATTTGTGCTTAAGAAACAGTTCCTAAAATGAGGGTGTCTTTGAATACAGGTACAACATCCAGACTTTTGATGGCCTCGCCAAAATGATCAAGGTGATATTGATCTACTAATTTGCCATTTTGGCATGACCTCTCATTTTCTTATTGGGACTAAACTAGCCACTTCCAATGACCGACATATGAAAATGTCACTTGACGTTGGCGTGTAATCCTGACATGGTGGAGGAGTATTAACCTGAACATTATTCCTGTTTACAGCGAGGAATCTGCATCTCATTTCATGAGATGTAACATGGCTGTTAAAACACTGTTTCTCCTGCAGTTCATTCTGCACTGTAACAAAAGACTCTGGATATTTAATGCAGAGCTGCGTCTTCGTGCTGACAGACCTGACGTGACAGTAAAATGTGCCTTTCCCGGGCCTCGTCAGCCCTGCGGAGATTTGAATAAAACAAAAACGGCGGTCTTGAAACAAACAGGATAATTATGGCCTCGGGTGCCGAGCGCCTGTCTGTCTTCCTGTTGCTTTTATTCCACAAACACTGAACCGAAACAAGTCGCCTCTTGTCGACGAGCGGCGCCTCCAAGCCACTCCGCAGAGCGTTCGGCGGCAGATATTAAGACTGTGACAGATGAAAATGAATCTTCCCTTTCCTGCACTCTTAAAGAAAAGTGAGACAACAGAGGATTGTGAGTTAAATGGCTGTACACCATCAAGCAACCTGAAAGCAGAGGAGGAGGCTGAGCTGCTAAAAATCTTCATTTTAATTTAGATTGTTGTCTGGTTTTTACTGTGTCCCACCTGCATACATTATACTCCTTCTATATAATCTGTAATCTGTAAAGTATATACCATGTACTAATACTGACAGTGCTCTATTTCTGAAGTTACAAGCTGCTACTGATTTACAGTAAATTATATAAGACATGCACAGAAACCCTGACTTTGAACCATGCTGCCAATTTCAGACGTCACAATTTCACAAAAAGCGAGTCAAAAATGTTTTTCTGAAGAAGTATTTGTTGATGTTTTTATTTTCTGAGCAGACTGCAGAACCCTTTTTACCACCATCCAATATTTGCTTCTGTTTCTTTTCCAGTTGTGAGCAGCTCTTGCATGTCTGTTGAGTGATGTTTTTATGTTTTTTTCCAGAAGAATTCAGTGCTTTTTGTCTTCATGCTGGTATCTTTAGCTGTACTTCATGACGCACTGCAGGTTCAAAAAGTTAGTATGAAGTATTACGACTGGGAGCTCAAATGGAGTGAGTTTATTTCTGCTGTTGAAATTGGAGGACAAGAACACAACATGCTCGACAGTCAAGTGTCATGATCCCTAGGACTCTGTGTGTTTCTTGTCTTGTTGTTTCCTGTTTTATTTTGAAATCACGGTTCTTGTTTTCTTGTGTGCCTTTTATTTCCTGTCTTTTCCCTCCAGTTTTGATTGTTTTCACCTGTGTCTTGTCACTCACCTGTGTCTGCGTCCCTCGTTGTCTCCTCCCCTAAATATACCGGTCCTCTCCCTTTGTTCTCTGTTGGGTCATTGATGTTGTTGGTTATCGCTCTGTTGTGTTCCTGGTGTTTGTGAGTTTATTTTGTATTTAATAAATCTTCGAACATCTTCAGTCTCCCCGCCTGTCTGCACTTGGGTCCTCTCCCTGCTGCCTAGATGGCTCATCGCAACATCAAGTGGTTGAAGTCAGGAGAACATTGTTGCTGAGCGACTGACGACAAAAATGGTCTTTACTTTGTTCCCTTTTCAGAAACGATGAATGATTTGGCTTTTTGTTTTGTTTTTTTGCATTTAAGTTCATGTTTAAGAGTAAGAGGCAGCAGACAACAAGAAACTGATGTTAAAAAAAATACGTACGTCACAACTGGAAACATTAGGGGTTCAAATGGGCTGCTGTTGCAGTCAATACAAATCCATTTGAAAGCACCGTATTTAACCTGTTTATAATTCCAATTAACTTTCACAAATGTAGATTCTCAATTCTAGTGCGATAATGTCAATATTCTGTCTTGTTCCGACACTTCTACAAAATCTTAAAAACAAGAGATATTGGTCTGGGAACAAGTGAAATGTCTGTCATTTCAACTATTAAAGAAGTACAGTTGAAATCAAAAATACTGTAATTTCTTTAGGAGCAAAGTAAATGTTTTGTTGTGTATAACGAAACACAATTGGACTGGATTTCACCAGGTGAGATTTCCCAGGAGCTAGCATGGCTCACAGGTTAACAATTGTAAATGATAGTTTCTTGTCAACCATTTTATTTTCATTGACTCTCATCCAGATGTTTTGGCTTCACTTTTGGGGAGCTGTCATGTCGTCCATCTTTATACACAGTCTATGGTTTTAACTACTTTATATACAGTTAGATAGTCTAATTTAGTGGTTCTCAACCTAAGGCGTGGGCCCCTCCAAAGGGTCACAAGATAAATCGGAAGGGTTGTGAAAGTATTTTTTTTTTCTGATTATTTTTTTATTTTTATTTTTTGTAAAATAATGTTTATCATATGTCTTTAAATGTAAAATCTTAATCTCTAAAGTGACTATCTGTCAAATAAATGTACTGGAGTAATACATACAATATTTCCCTCTGAAATGTAGTGGAGTAGTAGTATAAAGTAACATACTATGGATATATTCAAGTAAGGTACAAGTACTTCAGTACAGCTCTTGAGTAATTTTACCTAGTTACTTTTCACCAATGGAGTCCCAGCCTATTTTTCTCAGTTGGAGATGTTGTCATTTAACATGTGGGTTGCAGACAAATTCATTTACTGATACAAATCTGCCTCTTCGTTGAGATAATCCACTTGTTCTCGGTCCAGTTTCCCTTGTCCAGTTCTATAAATAAATGTCACTAGTCTGAAATAAGACAAAATAAGATCATTGCACTATAAACAAAAATGATGCTTAAATCTTAGTGTTAAAACCAGTTGATTTCATTGCTGAAGGTAGCGGGGGTTTTTTTTATTTTTTTTTATAGTGTATGAGGAGCATCCAGAGGAATCCTGTGAGTTTTCAGAGAACCAAGTGATGAATTAAAGAGGAAGCTCCTCTTTTGAACATGAACACGGACAGCAGCTTACACAGTATTTGCTTGCACTTAGTGCCTGAGTGAATCATTCACTCATATAATTTATTGACTGGCACTTTTAAATGATGAATGACCAGGACAGAGCCTTTGGCAGCAGCTGGAATCCTCTGTGGGGGAGAGAAACAAGGAAGCTGGAAAATAAGAAAAACAGGCAGCCATAAATAAAACAGCAGTAATCACATATTGTTGTCACAAATCCCAGAACAAAGGTGGGCGTCCTTCTTCCCTGAAACCCCACGGAAAAACAGTAGTCACCCAGCAAGAAACACAGCCATATGCCTCAGACACACCTTGGCAGTTCCTATAATTACACTTTATCCTACAACAGTATTCTGCTGCTAGGACAGTTATTTACTACTGAGGATTTGAATTATTCATATTTGTTTCTGTCTTGTTTACCTCAAAAGAATTTGCTCTTATAATGGATGTAAGGGTGTCCATATGTTATTCAGAAGGAAGAGTTGCCGTCTTCCCCAGAGTCGGATAAAAAAAGATCAACATTTGTTTCATCCAAATAGGTCCAGGACATGTTTAGCCTAGCTTAGCGCAAAGACTTAAAGCAAGGGGAAACTGCTAGCCTAGCTCCATCAAAAGGGAAAAAATACTCCTTCCAACAACTCCAACGTATGATTTACACGATGTATGTCATTAGCTAACAAACTAGTCACCACTCAGTCCAAGAGTCATGTGGGTTTTGTTTTGTTAATGTTAGTGCCAGACCTTCAGTGTCACTGTGAGATTTAATTTGAGTGTAGGTCTACTTATGAAATAGACTACACATAAAACTATTATGATGTTTCTTTTCCATTTTGGACTCTCTAGCTCTCGCTCCTTTAATGGTCAACACTCAAGATGGTTTGCTGTTGGTCGATAGCGCTAATTTTAGTGTCAAAGTGTCACAGCCCGGCTCTTAGACTGGGACAAAAACTGGAGACACACGTGGCTAAACTACATAACAAAGTGATTTAATTACAACAAAAATAATCAAAGCAAATAAGTGGAAGGAATATAAGGAGTGGATGAGTGAAAATGTGCTACATGGATGCTGTGCTGTAAAAACAAAGGAAACAGGGTATGGTGTGTGAGGAGAGGAGATCTGCCAAAGGACTGGCTGCTGCTCTGGCTTATATGCATAGGTGGAGGGGCACACCAGGCCCAGGTGTGTGCCATGCCGCTGATTAGGTCTGCAGCCCTGTTGAAGACAAAGCAACAGCAGAGCGAACCAAACCAGACACTTCAATGTTGTTATACAGTTTAAATCCATCTTAATAAGTCATTTTGTATAGTTCTAAAATCTTAAGTTCTATAGTTACATGAATTCACAGAGCAGTTTTGAGAACATGAGTCAGTATCTTGAGGGAAGACAGAATGAAGAATACTGCCAGTATCTTTGTTGTTTTGCTTGCTTGCTTTGGTTAAGAGATTATTTTTTTTGCAGTGTAACTGATATGAGATTTCCTTTATGAATCCTCTGCACTTTGTCGTTTCTCTGCAGCTATATGTGACTGCTAAGAGAAATTACACTTCATTTATAGGCTGGATGTAGAGTAAACACAGAAGGTTGTTTTCCTCTTCACGCCTCGTGTCTATGAGCCAGTTTTTTTGGGGGGGGGGGTTTTGCCCTTTCTTCTGTTTTTCGGGACCTTGTGTTCACACAGCACTCCGGTGAGATGGTGCTTACTTTGCACATTTCTGGCGAGGACTATGTATTTTCTGTCACACCTGTCAGAGTGACAAAAGAGCAAAAACAGAAGCTATTCCTCACATATTCTCGCTTTCGCTTATACACACCTATTTATTGTCTCATGCGTTTCCCGCTACGGCAACACGGTAGGGCTGACCTCCTCCTCTGAACCCGACCCTGGAAACCTGGCAACGCTGAGCCTCCCAGAATACCCTGCGACACAGAGGACATCTATTCATGAGACACTCATAAATAAAACATGGGGGGGGGCTGTCATACACTAACTGGGCTAATGTTGGTGACACTGGTTGGCGTCTACGTCTGCCTTTATAAATGTCTATACCACCTTCTTGCTTTCTTTTTTTCCTCACTTTGAAATGTATTTCTTCCCGGCTGACGAGTAAAATCAGTGTAAGGTAGCTGGGAGATGGCTGTTAAATGTGCTCAGTAGCTTTGATCAGTAGCTTGGATCCCAGGGGAGATGCAGCGCTGATGTGCATTGGGAAGAAACATACAGCTGCAGCCTGCAGGCCGATAATAAAACCGTGACAAACTGGAGGATTAATGTAGTTCACTGTTTCTGCTTCGATTAACCTGCTGCTTTTTACCTGTTATGACAGAAACCGTCTCGTCATTGTACATATTTTACTTTTCTGTTGTTTCTAACATATTTAGTAAGTTTAGTTTGTAAAACACAATTTTGTTCATGTGGAAGTTTTGTCTGTCTGGAAGAAAAAGGAACAAAAACCCCCTAAAGAGTTCATTGGTGACCACGGAGCTAGTTCAGACACTACTAGTTCAGAATCAGAATCAGCTTTATTGGCCAGGTATGTGTACACATACAAGGAATTGTATGTGTACGGTTTCTTGTTGCTCTCATTGTACATTCACAGAAATAGACATACATACAGCTAAAAACAAGTACAAGCTCGACAAGGTAAACATAAGTATTAAACTATTATGTACAGATATATAACAATAACATTTGTAGACAGTAAGACAATAGTGCAATGGTGCAGAGTGCAAAGGGTGCTGAAATAAATATGATTAACATAACAGGTTGCTAGTTAGTCTTTTAGAGTAACTATTTCATTTTCTAGCAATGCTGTAAAATTGGAGAATAAAAAATTGTCTCTTTATTTCACGTTATAGAGAAGCGAAGTCCCTCCCCTTCCGGTGGACCACCATGGATTACACATATGATTGTTGTCAATTTAAAAGATAATTTTGCAAGTCAAGAAAGTTGCAGTTCCATCTGAGCATATGTTACATTATTCTCCTCTTGATCTTTGTGTATTTTTGTGTTTGTTTGTATTTCTGACCTGAAACGTTGGTCATTTTCCTGTACTAATGACTGATTGATGGATTAGAAAGTTAATAAGATCGATTCTCTGAAGCTGGGGGGCTCTTGATAGATGTTTCTGTTAAAACTTGCCGCTGTGTCCATTCCACTCAACGGCCTCAAAACAACACGTCTACAATCTGACCCCAACATGCATCTGAGGTGTCACTTCCAGGAAAAAACAGCTGACTTCAAAGATTCACCTCCTGATAAGGTCCCCGAGGTCTGGTGGCTGCCTCCTTCTCCCCCTACTTAGGGGCTAGGCGGCCAACCGGGGGCCAACATAGATGGAAAGAGGGGAGGCAGCCACGCTGATGAGACGAAGCTCATCCATAACACTAATTGGACAGAGCGGCAGCTGCAGGCCTCGGGGTAATCAAAGCATCAGAGCCACGAGCACGCCTGGCTCGATTTTTTTTTTTTACAACCTCACATCAGCAATGATGGAGGCGGCTGTCAGTGGCAGAGCCGAGTGCATAAAGGTGCTGAGAGCAGCCTACAGATCAGGCAGCCGATTGGTTGGCCGTCTTAGCCACTGCCATCGCCATCGATCGGCCCACCGGGCTGTAAAGGCTTTGTCCTCTTCACCGGGAACCTGCAGTGTTTTCTTTAAGAAATCAAGATTTCAGGACTTTTATCTTTAGGATGAAATAAAACAATTAAGCCAGTATCACTGATATTTCTTAATGATAAATAATCTCACCCCATTAGCTGAATTCATCACTTATTTTAGGAAAGTCCATTTTTTTTGTACTCAGTAAAAAACTAACTACGATTTAAAGGTTGTTGGAATTTGTGTGATTGATCTTCTACCAGCTTTGTGAGGACCAATTTAAGTTTTACATGTTCAAAAGTGATGACATTTCTTTGAAAAGTGGCAACCTTTTTGGAGAGGACATTTTTAGAAAGTGTGGATATTCTGTGAAGACTTTTTGGAAAATTGGGTGAGGATAGTGAGGACTTGGAAAAGTGGGGACTGTTTCCTTTTGGAAAGTGAGGACCACTTTGACATGTGGGGAAAGTAAGGGGATTTTTAAAAGGTGAGTCCTCATTTCTGTTATATTGGTCTGAAAGTAGGGACTATTTTTGGAAAGTGGTGGCCTAGTTTGGAGAGCGAGGATCTTTTTGGAAAGTGGGAACTAGTTTTTGGAAAGTGAAGACTATTTTTGTAAAGTGAGGACTGTTTGAAAAGTGGGGACTTTTTTATAAAGGTATATTATTTTTGGAAAGTATGGACTTTCTTTTGGAAAATAAAGGCTACTTTTGGAAAGTGGGGACTATTTTTTGGAAAGCAAGCATATTTTGTCCGGTCCTCATTTGGTGTTGAGGTTAGGCATGTAGCTGGGATTGTTATGATTATTATTATAGCTAGCATAATGTCACTGATGGTCTTCCTTTTCACTTTGTCACTTTGTTGGGACTCACCTCCCATCTGGGAATATAGCAAAAATACCACACAATGTTAACCATTCATTTTAAAAGTAAAGGCTTGTTTTGAGGTTAAGATTATACTGGTTATATTATAAAAAGTAACCAGTAAATGGAAGTAATTCAATACAATGCCCTCACTAGTGAGCAAAACGGTGTGTGGTCCAGTGTGTTGCTGCTTAGCTGTTAGCAGCTGCAGGCTGTTCGTGCCTCTGCTTAGCACCATGTTGTAAAGCAAGTGGATATTCAATAAATGAAGGCAGACATACAGCCCTCTTCTCTCGCTCTCTCTCCCTCCCTCCCTCGCCCGGCCCTTGCTCGCCCCTCTGCAGGCTGGTGAGGCTGGTATTGATCTTCACTGCCTGGCATGTGACGGTCCAGCTTTAATTAGCGCCTGCATCCTAAAGACAGATGAATAGATGGACTGGTAGAAAGATGTCATTTATCATTTTAACCATCTATATATGAGCATGTTGTCTTGTATGTTAGATGAGATAACCCACGATAAGGTTTAAGGAATGCTGTTTTTTTTATCATGTTATCTTGTCTGTCTTTATTTGTCTTCCATTTGTCGGCCACTGTGGTTGGCAGAGGGAAGTGGCTGGCTGCAGACTAGTCAAATCTGTTCCACATTACTCCCTGTTGCATTTCCTGTTTTCCTATGTGTGTGCGGGAAACAGTGAGTGGACACGTGGCGATGCCAACAGCAGCCATCACCGCCGGCTACGCCTCACTAACATCCAGCGCTAATGGAAAAGCTGGCCTCCGACGCCGCGGCACACCGGTTTGGCAGCTGTTTGGTCGAACCTGCGTTCGCAGCAAATGTACAGGCCCAGAAGCTCAGACTTATTTTTTTTTTTTTGAGTTTCCACAGTCTGTTAAAGCTGCACCCGTCCAGATTTTTATGTAAAAATCCAGCTGTCATCACACGCCGAACGAGAAGGTATGTTGGCAGCAGAGAGAGTATATGAGCTGCTGTAAATTCAGCTGTCAGGCCATTTACTGTACTGGTTAAAAAGAGTTCTGAAAATAGAAAATAAAATGTTTTAAATCCGGTTAAGCCAAGTCAGCTATCTTGACAAGATGAATGATCATATCACTGAGTTTAGAAGAATGTTTTCATTTTTCTTTATTGTCAACAAATCCCACTGGTTCCTACTGAAGGCATAAATCTGTTTCCTGGGCACAGCTGGGCACTGCAGTTTTTTGCAAACGTTACTCAGACAAGTGGGAAAAAAAGAAACTAACTTTTTACATTTTTCATCCATCCAACAATGTTGTTTGTTGGTCTGTAATCAGCATTACAGCCTTGCATGGCATGGCACGGCAGTGTTGATAAAGGGGAGCTCCACTTATTTTTCCCATGAATTAGTTTATCTTAAGATGTTAAGATATCTTAAGATGTTGAGTTTTACTCAACCTGTAAAAACTGTTGTATAATGCCTGAATGGCTCTGGAGGAGAAAATAACACTGACATCTGGATTTGGGCTTGGAAACTACAAATTTATAACAGAAAGTCTGCGTTATAAATGTAAGGTGTGGAGCTGAAAGACAGGGAGGCTCTAACGAAGAGAAGCTATTGAGTTGTATTATGGGAAATGTAGGAGAAGCTACTGAGTTGGTGTTTTTGTAGCTTGACCCATTCTACAGAATCAGGATCTCTCAGCTTCTGTTGCTTCACTTTCGACCACTTCTTGTTTTTCTTCTGTCCCTCGCAAGTCCCTCCACTTTATGCAAGTACAATAGTAAATCACGGGAGTATCCTTTAATACTGTGCAGTGCAGATTAAAATGTAACATGAGGAACTACAGTGCTGGGAAAAACTTGTGTCTGACAGCTGTAACTTTAAAGTTTTCATTGAAACCAAATCAGCTTTCAGCAGCAGATTGAAACAACAAAAGTTTGAAACCTATTGCTCAGCATGTTCTGCAGCTCTGTAGCAGCTGAGACACATTTACACACAGAGTTGATTTAAGCAGAGATCGATTGCTGTTTGTATCACTGTTCGGCTCAAATCAGAGTTTGACAGTGTTAGGATGTAGCAGATTCCCAGAAGTGGTCTGAAAGTCCTTGGCTTAATCTGATCCTAAGAGTAATGAGATTGTTTAATTACCAGAAGGAAAATCCCTCATCATCCCTCCACTCTTATCTCTCTCTTTATGTCAGAAATAACGTCTTGGATTTAAATGTGGATCCACAAATGACTTCAACTCAAACCTCCATAAGCTCTGAGAAAAGCAGTGTTCACTTCTGTTTATCTGTTAGAACCATTAAAGTCACAGAGACATGAAATGACTCTGCAGCATAAAATTACATACTGTACAAGTTTATGGATTAATGTCTGCCGTGGACGTGACTGCGCTCAGTTTTCGGTGAGAGCCTGTAAGAGTCCATTAAACGTCTTTCTGTATAGAAGTGAATTAATGTCAGAAGTGAGGAGGCTCTGCAGCGTCTCAGACAGCATTACTTCTCTTTATGTAACTGCTGCATTTTCCAGAGAAGATCTCGGCATACTGAGCTTTTTACTATATTTAAATAAACACAGCAACTAAAACACTTTGGGAACCATTAAGAAGAAGAAAAGACTCCTCCAGCAGAGCGCTGCTCACTGAGAACTTCAGGACTTAAGCAATAAAACCTCACAGTAAATGTTACAGTTAATACACAGCAAAAATAATAATGGCCTTATGTCGATCTGTTTTCTTCACTGAGTCTATATCAGGACATCTGGAGGTGCATTATGGCTTTCACATCATGGTCACTTACTGTACAAGAGATTGTGGTATTAGAAAGTATTGAATATTGCAGGACGTCGTTGGTATGACCCATTATCCCGGTTTTTCAAAGGAATGGTTAGAAATTTTAGGAAATATGCTTATTTCCTTTCTTACAGTGAGTTTGATGAGAGGATTTCAATTAGCTTAGAAGTGGGGGTAAAGTTCAAAGTACCAACACCTCTAAAACTCACTAATTAACTGTGCCACGTTTGTTTAATCCACACACAAACATAAATCTAAGAGACAGTTTGTAGTGTTACGGGGAGTTGTGTGCTGGAACTATTTTCTTGGCTAACAACAGCCAGGCAGAGTGGTGTCCCGCAGCCTGTTGCAGCAGCTGTACGTAAGTTTCCTCTTAAGTTAGGATGTGAAGTACACACTAAACGATACGCTGAAACTAGTTAGTTTGATACTAAAACTGTGTTGATGTTTGGTTGCACCGCGGAGACGGGCCCTGTTATTGGGCGGATGAAACTCTAATGTTATAACAAACACATAATGACAGCCTACACTGGCAAACTGTTAAATTACTAGTTGTTAATTAGAAAGTTATCTAACCCTATATATTTTACTTGCCGGTATAATTCACTCCTCCTCATCGTCCAAGTTATCCACCTTTCAAAACGATGCGCAATGCCAACCATTATTTTACAGAGGACTTTAAACCTAGTACGGGCTAAGTGTAAGATTTAAGTTGTAACTTCTGCCTACGTCGGAGCTATTTCAGCTGGTGCAACCCTTAAAATGTTAGTAGTGCGTAAACTCCGACCTAAGTTAGAAATTACCTTCAAACTAGGCTACATTTGAACTTACACATAACTGGTGCATGGGTGTTGGAGTCTGGGGCAACCAGCTTCCAATCATTATGCTAAGCTAGGCTAATGACTTCCTGGCTCTAGCTCCATGCTAAACAGACAGATATGAGACTCATATGAGTGTAAAATGTTTGTCGATCTCTCATTACTCAGGTGCTCACTGGGTGTACTTGCTGGAAACATTTTTTCAGGCTTCTTCAGGCTTCCTTGTTTTTGGGTTCAGAGACTTCCTGCTGGCTCCCCATACACACCAGTGGTGTAACATATTTTAACAATACAACTCTTCCAGACTTTTCAGGCAATAAAAATCGCCTCACAGCCCAGTGCATGTTCCTGCAGGCTTGCTTCCTCACTTCCAGTCTGTGGTTCTCAGCTCCAAGCCCATTGGTTCCTACTGAAGATGTAAATATTTGAAAAAAACACACAAATACAAAGTTTTTTTTAAAGAGGCTCAGTATTTTCCAAAAACAGCTGCTCACTGTAGTTTTATCAAACAAACAGGAGGAAATGGTGCATTTGTTGGGGACTATTTTCAGCGGCGGATGAATCCACATGTGGTGCTCTAGTGAGTATTTGGGGCAGCAGGACGGTGTGTGTGGGATTGAGTCCAAATAATCTACAGTGTGTGTGTTGATGGTGATAAAGGAACAACAGTGAGGCTCACTGATGTGTGTATGTTCACATTATATTTACATGAATACTGATACAGATGATCTATATGTTGTGTTTAGAGCAGTAGGAGCTGTTGTTGCAGTGTTTTTAGTGTATTTTCTTCCTCTTGTTTTTAGCTGACTGCAGCCAAACAAGAGATGACACCTGTAAGTAGAGAGGTGACGGGATGTGATCTAAACTCTCAGGAAATCAAACCGGGCTTCTCCGAGAGTTTTGACTTGCTGTCAAAGAACAACCTGACAGCTTCAAATTAGTAGCTGCCATTCTCCCAGACAAGCGAGCCGAACATGTCCTCAACTTTTCAGAGGCAGGACACTTTTCTTCATTTTTTTTCCCTTCCCTCTGTCGGGGTACGTTAGAGCGACTCAAACCTCAGCATATCTGCACCGTTACAAAGCCTGGCAGATGAAATGTGCCATTTCATGCTGCCCGGAGAAAAACTGTAAAATGTGGAGACACCAAAGAGATCGTTTCCATCATGCCGCACAATACAGCAAGCCATAATCAAAATTTCTGACTTATTCAGCATTTCAGCTGCAACTCTGGACATGTTTTTTTTTCTTCTTCCTGCCATCAAACTTAAAAAACTTCCTTGACGCCTTTACAAGTCTGAAAGAAACGTGCAACCAAGCGAAGAGAAACCTCCCCGACACATTATCAGGAGCCGGAGTTCAACTCTGAAGAAGAGCGCTGATAAAAAAAATAGAAACTTGACACGACTCTTTATGAATCGTTATCCCGTCCCTCCAGGGCACGGACCAGAGCAGGGAAGAACACAGAGTGCATGCTGGGAGACGAGCGCTCCTCCTCGCTGCACATTATGAGCTCCGGATTGTTAAGTGTCTCCCGGCTCCTGGTGTGACAAGTTAAGAGGCCACAACAAAAGGCATCTGCAGCGGCAGCGTGAGATCCACAAACACAAGAAGGCCGCCGTCAGCAGCCAGAGTCAGCCGCTCCTCACATCTGGACGCTCGCAGGCCTTTATTGACCGCACCAAGACGTCTGCTGATATTCAAAGTTAAATTTAGTACTTTTAAAGACCAAATATGAAGAATTTTAAGATTGATTTTTGGACGAATCAAGGGGTAAGGTTTTAATTGACAGGTGGCACAACCAAGAGCAATTTTATGAATTTATTTGTTTTTTGGACAGTGGGAGGGCAAAGAGTCCACAGTGTGCTGGGAGAAACTCAAGAGCTGCGGTGGAACAGTCTTTCTTGCTCAGGAAGGTTCCTCACTGAGTGAAATGACCCGGAAGTCTCAAAGTGTCAGCAATGATAAGAGCTGGTCGAGGTCTTTAAATGCTAAGGAAAGGTGCTTCAGTGCTTCCTTTCTTATTTCCTTTAGCAGAGGGTACACTGGACCATCCTTTACCAAAGGAAAGGAGATAATGCTGTCCCACAATTCCTTGCAGCAGCAACATTTAACGTGCCCACGGCGGACCCACGTCAATAACATCCATCATCACATAATTACGTAGCCTAGAGTGAGTGCAGTGGGATTCTCTATGGAAAAGTGTTTAGGAAAAGACACAGGACGTGATTTTTTTGACTATTCGACCGCAGCCCTGGTCTTGCACCCCTACTACATCCTGTATGTAACAGTTTGGTTTACACACCTCGGTTTTGGGGTCAAAGTTCGGTATGTTTTTGGTTTGTCATTCAGTTTGAAAAATGTAAACATTAAACTGGGGCTCATTGGTCACAAATCTTACAGTAAAAGTGACACTCAATGTTGGCATGTGGTTCAATAAGTCAATTATGCTCCTTTGTTATTTCAAAAGACTCTAACCTGCATGCTCTCACTTTTAATTAAGACAAGTGAAGCATATTTAAAACTAACTTAAATCAGCCATTAAAGCCAGCGGGATGATTCCTGGACGACTGCACCTTATGCTCGTTTCTACAGAGCAGAACAGACTGACGCACACATGAAGGAACATTCTGCTCAGTTCACATCTTTATTGTCCCACAAGAGGAGATTCTTTTTGCAGCACAGCAGCATAAAAAGGTAAAACATGAAACATAAACACAGTAACAACACACGGAGACAACTGAAGAAGTTCAAAGTGCTGTGCTATGTATGCAGGGTGTGTGATAAAAGCAACGACGTCTGATTTCAAGCTGAAGAAATTCACTTTTTTTTCTAATCTAATGAAATGTTTAGGTTGAAGTTATTCCTGTCTAGATTCCAGTCCTAAAAATCTTATTTTCTTAAAAGAAGTGAAAAGATCCTGCCCATACTTCAACTTGTCTCCAATAGAAACTTGTTTATAGCGTTTTCTAGAAATGACTGTCATTATCTTGAGACAAGAAGGAGTGACGCTGCACTACAATCCACAGCAACACAACAACACACCTGAAGGTGATTTGCTTGAGAAACAAATGGAAATATTCTTATTATGCTGACACTTTCTTCTTGTTTTTGGAAAAGAAATTAAAATTACACACAAAGATATGTTTGCAGTGTGTACATTTAAGTTTTTTTTAAGGACTGCGTGCAGTATGTACACATGTATAATTAGTCTGCAGATAAGCAGACGCACTTCTTCTGCTCTTTACATATTTACAATCCTTGTCACAGCTGGGTGGGTGGTGAACCATTTCGAGGCGGAGCGCTGTGATTCAGCTCGCGGTCCTCTCCTGCTGGGATTTAGCTGCAGCTATTGAATGTGTTTACAAGCCCCATAAGCTGAGACAATAGGAGACAGGCTGTCTGGGCAACCTGAAGCTAAGTCTAATAAGCTGTGGAGAGTTCAGGAAGCTGGGCTGAAGTGCAGGCTGCTGCAGCCGGATGGAGCAGTTTGTTTCACACTGTTCATGTCTGAACAAATTTCATCAGCACTCCCAGGAAAGAGTCAGTTTAGTTCAGGGACCCTTGTTTTTTTTTTTACATTACATGATCAGTGATTTAGTCCGTTTCTAGTCCATCTATATCATCTCAGTTGATTGGTCAGTTTCAGGTGACAGTCACTCACAAACTTGTTCAGGTCAGCTGTTGATCCATTGGACATGGATGAAGCACAGGAGACATCACCTGACAGCTGTCGTACTCAGCTGGACATTTATTATCAATTATTATAATTATTATTGGTAATAATTATTACCAATTATTATCAAAAACAGGAAGAGAGTCATAAGAACTCTACGACTTCCTGCCGTTTCCTCCTACCTTTCCACCAATCAAGGTGGGAGGTTGATGAGTAGGACAGGATGAGTCCAGGTTTACAATGTAAGGTTCCTTTCCCACCTGTAGTTTGGTTTATTTGGGTCTGGTCCACTTCAAGTTCACACTGATGCTGCATTCACGTGCTCCTCGGATGGTCCCATTTCCCGAGTCGGGAAGTCGTTCTTCCGACTTCGGTGTGTTTATGAGCTTTTAAGTCATAAATGCTGTGTTCTTAAACAAGATGGGGACCCACTCATGAAAGAACAGCTCCGTAACACCACTAGGGGTCACAAACCCCACAGGGAACCTTTAATACAAATCAATCAAGAGCTGTAAAAATGAAGTCATGTGGATAGACAGATAATTAGTTCACTGGCCTGGCTGAGTGAAATCAGTTCACTTCAATGGAATCGCAATCAACAATGAGCAGGTTGAAGAAAATATGTGAGAATCTTTTGCGTCAACTCAACTTTTGTGAACTTTAGAATGTAATATTCACACTGTTGACCAACAGCAAACAGACTAAATTCTCACGATGATGACCTTTTGAGGTAACGGAGAGCTAGAAAGTCCAAAACAGAGAGAGTTATCACAGCCTATTAGCTGCGTTCTACCATCCCCTTGTACGTAACCCTTCTCTACTACAATTTACACTGCTTCACAAAAGAGGCTTGATTTGCAATCAGTCAGTCGTCAGGCAGGAGTTGATGGTACAAATACATCTCTTGAATTAACAATATTAACACTGTTTATCTGGTAAGTGACTCAGCTAGCTTCTTTGCTAACTGATAATTAAAATTCTGATGGTTAAAAATCAGGACATGGATCGTGTAAATTTATAGTTGTGTTTGAGTTTAGAATTCAGGCTAAAACTCACGTGTCTACTATCACACAGCCCTGTGATGCTTTGCATTCAGACATCATCGGCCCGGTTGTTGACTGATAGACTCAGCACCAGCCTAATCGAACCGAACCAAACACACCAGAGTTTCTTTAAACTGATTCAAACAGGTTTAATGTGAAACACCCACAGATAGTCATTGACTTCTGAAAGTGTGTGTATGAAACACAAGAACATGAGACAGCAGCAGTGTGTGTGAATCTTGTCTGACATTCGTCCTTCATTCTCTTTGTTTTGTTCTCTTCGCTCTCACCTGAAAGCGTGAGTGGCGGTGGGTGCAGCAGGCTGTCGACACTTCCTGAACATCACCTCAGATTCATTTTAACAGCAAACATCCAGAAATGTGAACACACAACAGCTGTAATGTAATGATTTGATTCAGCTGGCTGAGGGCTGTGGAAACGGCAGCTGAGCAGCAGCCGTGTGGGTAAATTCTGACTGGAGGACATAACGGTGGGCGCAAAGGGACCCGGCGCCTCGACAGGAGAGGTGCTTAATGTTAATACCTTCATTTATTTCTGCACAGAGTGCTGGGAGAGGAGGGAAGGGCTCCAATAAAAGCAGCTTTCACCTGCAGCCGATGGCAGGCCGCTAATAAAACATTAGCCATTTTGATCCATCCACCGCATTAAAATGTCACTTCCTCATTGTGTGAGGCACGGTCACTGCAGACCTGAGCGGCTGCTGCAAATAACCCCTCTACAGTGTCAGCGGGAATTAACAGCCAGGCAGCTAATTAGCAGCTTTATATGTGCTTTTACAGACACAGAGCTTCCTCTTTTCTCCTCAGGAAAAGAAACAGAAATCAAACGGAGAACACTGTAAAAACAAAACAACAGACTTGTATAAAACGATGCACAAGAAACCTAGAATATTTCCATTTGATGGAATGTGCAAAATACCAAAACTAAATGCAAGACAATTCCTTTGTTGATTTTAAAGTGAAAAAAATTGCAAAAATAAAACGTTTGTTTTGAGTTAATTAAACCTTCAGTCATTTATAATTTCTTGTACTCTTATGGCAAAAGAACAAGCTGAAAGCACAACATCTGACTCCACCAATTTATTATTGCACTCCTTTAATATTGTCGGACTCACGATGGACTGATCCAAATTGATGCAGCAGAACCAGAGATATCATCTTTTTTTATTCCACACATTCTTCTTACTTGTCAAAACCTAGCGTATACATTACCCACAATGCAACTCAACCACCGACACTTCAGTCGGAGGTTGGGGTGTGTGTTTTGCAAGTAGCAGCTAATGTGGCCTGGAGCATCTAGCCATAGATGTATAATAAGACCTGGATACGGCACCGACGCTCAGCCTTGCTTCCAGTGTTTCCCAGTGGCCACTCGCAGTATTGCAGCGAACAATTCCCCTGCGGCCCAAAAAGCATTTTCCCCGTAGACCTCCACTGTAAAAGAGACGAATTTTTGATCCATGGAACCTGGAAGCTAGAAACTTTTTGCCGTATGTGCCAGGTAAGCAACTCTTATTGGACTGAATAGGCGCCATCTTTGGGTCCGGTATCCAGGTCTTATAATACATCCATCTTTACATCCATCACTCTTCTTTTAGCTCTGTTTTGGTCTCCACCAACTCCTGAGAAATAAATATCTGGCTCTTTAGCTGCTAAATGCTCCACTATGTTCACCAGGTAGTCTCTAACTGTGTCTGTCTGCTGCTGAGCAGGTGGTGTTCAGCAGGTTTATCAGAGCTTGTTTGGTGGAAACAGCTGGAAACACCGAGACTGAACCAGACAGGAAATGTGCCACAAAACCAAAACTAGGAGCTAAAAGAGGCTAAAAAGCTCAGCAGAGCAGCAGAGATGGAGATGATTCTCTGTGGATTCATCACTGCAAGCAGCTCCTTCTACATTACACATCAACATTTAATCCGTTGTTAATAGAAAAACTGATTAGTGCAACATTAAGAGGATTTTTTAGTGTAGTCCCATGTACAAATTTACATAAAATAAGAGTTGTGAAGATTAATGATGTATTAATGTTAATGTTGTTCTGGTGGGGATTATTAAACAGATACTGAGCTGCAGAGGTGAATCTACTTCACATGCTTCTTCTTCTTCTTCTTCTTCTTCTTCTTCGTTAACTTCTCATCAGTCCGTCAGGAGTCCCAGGAGCTCAGCGGCAGGTTCTTCGGTGGTCTTTTATCGCTCAGCGTTGGGCTCAGGTTAATGATGATCAGCTCTAATTCCTCCTATAAACTATTTTTACAGCTGCTGCTCTGGTCTCCGCTGACTCCCTCTGACCTGAGTTAGCAGCTCACACACACACACACACACACACACACACACTCGTCTTAATTCCCTCCATAAACTGTTGATGGAGTTTCTCATCAGCCCATAGAGGAGTTATACATCAGTTATATGTACAGTTGTTCATGTCTCTGATGTTATCGAGCAGTTAGTTTCTCACAGGAGCAGTAGACTCGTGTCCTCACTGAATAACCGAGGTCAGCAGGTTAAACCAGCCGAGTTAAAACACACAGTTATTCTGTTTCTCACAGCTGCTTTTTTATATTGGAGTTCTTTTTCCCTGCAAAGTAAGATGTTTAAATCAGTCAGAAACAGCGACAACCCCCACCCAGTATCAATATGACAATGACAATACTATGACAATACTACAATACTACAATACTAGTATATCTGATCATATGTTAATAAGGAGTCTTCCCTGTTTTCTAATCTGCTCCTGTGTTGAATTCAGTATAACATCCGTTTGTCATGTCATACTGAACATACTCTCTCTGTTCAACAATAATACTGTTTTTATTTGCTGATTAATTATAATCATATCTACTTTGCTGTTTTTTTGTTTGCTGTTTTACTAAAGAGTCCGACATCATACTGACACACACACACACACACGCGCACGCGCAATTCAGTACGTATTAAAATATACCCATAGAGAGGCCAAGTCCCTCCCTTTCTGGTGGACCACCATGGGACCTTATTTCAGAAAAAATATGTACGGTAGTCAACGGTGAGAGACAAATAATTTTTTGATGTTTGAATTGTGCCGTGAATTACACACATGATGTTTGTCGATTTCAAAGATCATTTTGCAAGTCAAGAAAGTCGCAGTTTGTCGTTAAACAGTTGAAGTATAAGACAAACGAAAAAAAAAAGATTTGGTACGTCTTATACTTCACGTACGAAATACGTGATTAGAAAGACTACACATCCAAAAGTCGCGTAAGTGTTTTCATAACTTTCTCTCTCCACAAGCGACCCAGAGATGCTGAAGCTACGACGCCCGTGTGTTTGTACCGGTATGTAGTCACATGAGTTGGTCTTGCTCGTTCTTTCGCTTCCCGGCTGCTAAAAGGTCCAGGAGTCGCTGGATGAAACACAT
Source organism: Macquaria australasica (assembly GCA_005408345.1). Taxonomy (NCBI): domain Eukaryota; kingdom Metazoa; phylum Chordata; class Actinopteri; order Centrarchiformes; family Percichthyidae; genus Macquaria; species Macquaria australasica. The sequence goes on from SEMN01000023.1 coordinate 2,247,779, forward strand.
CAGGTGAGATAATGTCACACTGACAGCCATGTTGGTGTTGGTGACGTATATTGTGCGAGACGAGTGACGTAGTTCACTGAGCAGTTTCACACCAAACTAAATGGTACTTTACTGTCTTTACGACCAACTGCGACTTTCTTGACTTGCACAATGTTCTTTTAAATTGACAAACATCATGTGTGTAATTCATGTAATTCATTTCAACAATTGAAACGGGAACAAAACATTATTCATCTCTTGCTGTTGACTACAGTACATATTTTTTCCGAAATGGGGTCCACTGGAAGGAGAGGGACATGGCCTCTGTATACCTTCTTCTACCTATCATGAAGCTTCAGCAAGTTACACTGAATTGGGGTTAGGGATGTTTGATTCAGGGACAAAAAGACAACAGAAAACAATAGCAGGACATCCTGCAGGTCATCCAGCCTGAAGCCCTGAATGGTTTTTGTAAGTGAGTAAAAAGTCAGAACATCCAGACCTGCACAGGTAAGATATGAGGAGCAGGTGCTTGTTCAATGCTCTCCTCAGGAGGTCAAAGAATGTGTTTTCCACAGAAAACCAGAAAACTGATGAACAACGTGTCACTTTGATCTGAAGTTGTATTTATCTGCCGGTTCTTAAAACTCTTAAAACAAATTCTCAGTGAAGTATTTTCCAGGTGTGCTGCAGATCTTTTGGCAGAACATGTCTTACATGCTTACACAAGTCTTAAAGCTGTGACGTCACCAGCCGTATTTCTCTGTAATGCCTCAGTGTGAATCTGAAGCCTCAGCTGTGCTGCTAAATAAAACAGAATAAAATCTCCCTCTGCTCGGTCTATCTGCTGCTGCTGAATGAACTGCTGTAAACTGCTGATTCCACTCTGTTTCATTTTTAGTAAACACCTGCTGGTCTTTTTTTTTCGGCACAGAGCAGCGGGAGCCGTCACATCCTGAACAGACCCTATTATTTGGCTGTTTGTACCTGCGCACCAGACACCTGTCAGCCAGATTAATTACACCGCCGTAGATGGGAGAATGGTGAAAAATGTGAGAAATGCTTCCAGCGTCCGACAGATACTCTGTCCGAGATATAATAATGTGAACAAAACCCAAAAGAGCAGATGCGTCCTGGTAATGTGAGTCTGTATATAAAGAACCTGTCTGCTGGGCTCTTCGTCATCATGTCGGGACCACAGGTGGGCTGTAACCAACTACATTTACTCAGGTAGTGTACTAAAAGCTGCACTGATCAATACTTTTATGATACCAATGGATCAAACAGGACTGTGGGGTGTGCTGAAGGCGCTGCTGCCATAACTTAACTTAAAACTAAAAATGTTCTCATTTTCCAAAACATTTGATTTTCATAATTTCCAATAAGTTGAAGGATGACACGAAGGACCGTTTATCTTGTTTTTAGAAAACAAGGTTTTGACGACTCAACGAGAGACTAAATGACTTTAGAATTGAGTTTTGTTGTTTTTTTTGCAGTGTTTGGTACATTTCAGGCAGGAAAAAGTAGTTTCCCTTTTCTTTGCCTGTTGTTCTTCCCTCCAAACAATCAACAGTAAACAGCTTTGGACAGATGCAAATCACCTCATTAACTCCCTAACCTAAATCCATTCTGCAGCAGGAGAGATGAGCGAATGTGAGGATGAGAAGGGAAAAGACAGGAAGGGAGAAAAAAAGCAAAATAACAAAAAACGGTCTGATAAAACATCTGCTGGATTCGCCCATCTGTGCCAAGTCGAGCGAGCGAGGCCCGCTGTGAGAGGGAGGAGGAGGAGAGAGAGAGAGAGATAGATTGAGAGGTGGTGGGCGAAGAGAAAAGAAAGGAGGAGGAGATGGAGGCATGGTGCCCACGTCAACAAGTGCCAGGAATTGTTTTGGGGGGGGAAATGCATCATAATGAAGGCAGGGGCTGGGCGAAAATCTGCAGCTAACACTAAATCCCTCAGGAAACAATTAAAGTGCCATTGTTTCTCACGGCCAGCTCAGATTCCTGACAGTTTATTTTTTATTTCTCTCTCTCTCAGTATTCACACCTCTTTTCAGATGATATTTTCTCTCTGTGTTTTCTTCTTCTACTCTCTTTCAGAGGGATTTAGCGATTGATACGCCCGAGGCTCGGCTCTGTTGATCAGCCGCTGCTGCTCCTCCACCTCACTTTTATTTTTTGTAAGTGCTTAGCTAAAGAAGAAGAAGGCTTCTGGGTCAGCAGAGGACAAGATGTCTGCCTGATTATAGTTGAATTGGAAGAGATTATCCTCATGCTAAAGAGATTATCGCATTCTGCCTGCGTGCCGTGTGTAAAGACTACAGGCTGAGGTTTTAAAGCGGATACAGCAACAAACAGACAAAGACATCAGCGGCTACGAGGACGTTTAAGGTTCAAATCCCAATTTAAGATGACATTATAGCAAACATCATGTCAGCCGAGCAGAATAAGTTCGAGTAAACCTCCACAGAGGGGAGAACTGTCGGCGTTTAATCCAACTCTCTGAGTCAGGAATCACTCTCAGGATGATGTGTGCGTTTTTAAAAACTGGATTACCGACTGGAGCTCAGGACCCCCAGAGGCCCTGAAGGCCTCATGCTCACCATATGTCAGCAGGTTTGAGATCATTTCACGTCTCAGAATATGCATCTTTTGAAACTATTGATTTCCCCTGAAAGGATTAGGCTGATCATTTTTTATATTCTTGTTATTGTCAATAAATCCCATGAAACTAAAAGACAAAAACAAACTGTGATTGTCCAGTCAAAGCTTAGCTACCGTAACTAGGATTTCTTTCTTGAAACAGCGTGCGGGGCGCTAACTGTAAAGAATGGATTAAACAATGTGTTTGTCTACCTACAACAGTAACCTAGCGCTATGATACATACAGAGTTTAGGCTAATGTTAGCGGCTCTAGTCTGCTCTTTATTGCATTTGGGGAAGTTGTAGCCCGAGCTAAACTCATTAGCCGAGATAACGTTATGTTAGCCAAACACATAGCTCAGTCCTTAACGTGAAACATACTGTTTGATATTCAGACATAAAAAGATAAATTAGCTTTAGCCACAGTCTTTTTATGTAGCACCCAGGTTTCCAACTAACTCTGAGTTACTAATAATTAGCTCGCTGTAGCAACAGCTTATAAAATCATCTTGTCACCTACTGTGATTTTACCAGGAGGTAAGGACATGCAAAGTGAGGACGTAGCCAAAAACTAACATGAGAGGCTGCTTCTGTCACACAAATGAATTTTTATGATCTGAGAAACACTCTGCTGGACAGCCGTAGAGACGGGAACTAAGTGGGGAAGGGTCAATTAACTGATTAGTACAGAAAACGTATCAACTGTTTTGGAAATTGATTCATGAATTATTTTATCAAACGTTTACTGGTTCCACCTTTTCTAATGTAATGTGATGGATTTTCTGCATTTCTTTTATTGATTATTTGGGAAAATAACTGACAGATTAATTGAATGAAATGAATGAATAATCATCAGTTGCTGTGAGGGAAGATCATAATCCAGTACGGAGGAAAGATCGAGTAGTGACTTCGTGTTTGTCAGTGTTTGAGTCACAGCTGGTTGGAAGCAGATTAATGAGAAAACTGAAGGGCCTTATATAAGAGTGTGTGTGTGTGCGTGTGTGCGTGTGTGCGTGTGTGCGTGTGCGTGTGTTATACATGAACATGCATGTACAGAGTCTACAGTTTTTGCTCCACACGTCCATCAGAGCAGCTCATCCATGAAGGTGCATCTGTGAGCAGCAGCTCTGGGCAGCTAATCCTTTGCTGTGCTAAATCATATTAGCATCAGCGTTTAATTAGCTGCTTGTTGTCGTCTTTCTCTCTGGACTCTGACACCTGGGAGACAGAAAAGTCTGACTTTCACCCACCAACACATCTGTTATTACATACATTTATTACAGGATAAAAGGTATTTTATCTTTTTATCACAAAAAAAATAATAAATCCCCTGAAGAGAATTAAGTGTCAAATCCCACTCTGCCTCGGTGGCTGCTGTTTGCTGTTCCCACCTCCTTCCAGCTCTTTGCCCAAACTGTCAAAGATGGTAATGGTGAAGTGGCAAAATTATTAAGTGCAGGCAGAATCTGTGCAACCTGTACAAAACCTTCCTCCTCTCTCTGCTGCCTCGTATCACTCCTCTAAGCCCCTCCCACCAAACCCACAACTTGGACCGGCAGCAGAAGGAGTCGGTTCTCCAGTGAAACCGTGTCCCTCGTAGGGCTCGCTCTCCACGGCGTGAGCCTCACCGAGACCGCGGTCCCTCCCGCCGTGACTTGTTTTCTCAAAGACGCCCCTCCGGCGCTTTGCGGCCGCAGAGCAGAGCGCCCCAGGCTTCAGAGGCAGCTGCAACGCCGTCCAGCAGCGGGAAGAGAGGCTAGTACACCACACACACACCACTGTCCCCCGTCAACAGTTACTCCCCACTGTTTGTCATCAGGCCTCTTTGCCACTCGTCGTTATGAGCGCCATGGCATCAACATAATGAGCCTGAAGCTCCGTGTGGAGCCGGGACGTGTTGTTTTGTTCTATACACCGCTGTAGGCAAAGGAGGTGCTGGACATTTATCACAAGTTGCAGGATTTTCCTCCACTGAATCAGGTTTTCACCGTCTGAAGGGACGTGCACACACATCTGCTCTTGTAGCTTAGGTTATTTCAGAGAGACGGTGTGTTCGTATTGGCTGTGATTGGTTAAAGTCTCCCGTCACGGGATAGATTTTCTGAAGCCTGAAAACAGAGGCGGGGGGGATCTCCATCTTCTCATCTGAAGAGAGAAGATGGAGGATTTCCAAAAATGTCGGATTGCTCCTTTAATGATGGTATTTCCTGATGCTCACCACGAAGGTAACGGATGGAAAAACAGGAAACTTCTCCCGGAACAACAAGGAACTTTTTCTTCCTTGTGGTTTCATCTGTTCAGATTAAACTGAAGTCTGTCTGAGGTGAGCTCTGTTCTCAGAGCAGCTTCTTCTTCTTCTTCTTCTTCCTCCTTTCCTTCATTTGCTGCCCTCCCTCCCCAGTAATTAGACCAAGACAACATAATAAATCAATACACAAGTGCTTGTCTGGAAGCTCAGCCACTTGAGGAGCTCGGGACATTAATGCATTCAGCAGAGAAAGAGACATTACACTGTAATCAATCCTGCTACACAAATCAACTTATCCCTGCCCGTCGGGCCCTTCTCCCTGTTTTTTTTTTCCCACTTGCTTTTGATAAAACCACTTCCTGTACATTAACGCAGGTCAGTGGCAACCTCTGAGGTGTAAATGGTGGGCTGATCTTTGGCACCTAACAGGAAGCACACTGTATACCAGATATTGAGTTTTCAATATCCAGTAATGCCGGAAAAACCAGATTACAGCCGCATCGGTTCACACTGTGTCTGCAGGGACTTCAGGGATGCCACCTGTGATCATGCCTGGTGGTCTGTCACAGCGAGAGGTGGCTTAGTGGCCTTAATGCATCCCATTGACACACATTATACTGATATTATCACCATCACAGTGATTTGATCCAGAAAAGGGATGAAAGAGTCTGGTGTCAGAGCCGTTTGGTCTGCTGAGGGTTCAAAAGAAACGGACTAACACCTGAGGAGAGATGTTGCCCCTGATTTTACTGCTGTATCAGAAAAGACATACAAAGTCACTGCAGATGTTTCCTGCATTAAATCAAACCATGATCTTTCTCTAACCTTAACTAAGTGCTGCCTGTGCCTAAACATGACTATAAAAAAGTTTTGTATTGCTGCCCTCACTACCAGTGGATATTTTATTGCAATATCAAATATTCAGCCAACATAGCGTGCTGCAGGGATGATGATGTATTTTTGTAGTCCATCCAGGAAGTTAGCATCGCCCTGGTTCCCTCAACAAAAAGCCAATGGTATTTTTCTATTGGATTTTGGATTATTACAGAAAACAGAAGTTTATGATACTGACACGTTTTGTTCAGTAAGATAATCTTCACACATGAACACCAGCGTAAATAAATAAATAAACCAGCTCCACCGCTGAGCTTCCAGCACTGACCTCTTCTACAAAAGCCTTTGGGAAAGTTTGAGTTAGAACAGTTTGCAGTATAAACCCAACGAGTGAGTCGATGAGTTTCTGTGTTCGGCGTGATGACGTTTAATGTCCCCGACAGCCTCTGGAGTCTCATTTAGACTCTTGTTAGCAACCGACTTTTTGTGTGGGGTATTTACTGACGGATTTTATGTCGTAGAACAAAATGTGAAAATCTCGTCAGCTTGTTTTAACCACAGACCTTATTTCAGTCATCAAACCTAAAACTCATTCAGGAAACCCACTGACTTCCAGACGAGGGAACAGGAAGAGCTAACATGCTAACAAGCTAACTCATTTCAGGGTTTTAGGACTCGTTCCTGCAGCTCTCTCTTTCTGCATTATGTAAATATTAAATGTAATCCAGTCTGCATTACGTTTCCTTCCAAATGTATTTCCTGTTGCGCGTTGGTTGTAAATAAACGTAATTTCTGGAGACATTGTTGGATATTTTCTAACAGAACACACATCTTTTGTACTGATGATTCAACCCGGAGAGTTTCATGTCCATCTAAACCTAACGATGTTAAAATGTTAAAATGAACCTGACTTTACTTCCTGGATCCCTGCATGCTACCCACTTCACAACTCTGTTGCTTTTACTTTGAATCATGGGTAATAGGTCTGCCTCATTTTACCATCTCTCACCTTTTCCTTCATCCAGCGTTCATTGATCGCAGCACTTCCTCCGCCTCTGCCGTCGAGCTGCGCTCACAAACACTTGATAAATAGTCACTTTTGTCGACATGAAATGACACAATATAATTTAATAATTTATTACCTTGATTTATACGACAGGTTCAATTGATTTTAATTAATTCGGCAGGCTGTGAACAAGCATTATTAAGGATACACATTATGCTGACAGAGATTTATGCCATAAATGAGGTGGCAGTCCTCATTATGCGAATTTATAATCTATCACCTCTTTAAAATGCAATTATGTATTATTAGACTAATGGCAGAATACAATTCAGAGCAGAGAGAGAAAAAAAGGTAATCATTCTGAAAGTGAAATCAAATGGTTGGTGAATATGGTTTTGGAAAAAAAAAGACTAACCAAAGTTTCCCATTACACATAAGTATGACTTGGTAATTATATGTGGGTAATGAGTCGACATTCCTGCATGTTTTGATTATGCTTGGGGGGGGTGGGGGGGGATTCACCTCCGCTCCATTTGTCTTCTCATTAGCTTTAAATCTCTGTTAGCACAGACTGACTTCCTTTCATAATTACACACACAGTCAGATCTGCTGCTGCTGCGGGAAAATAACAACCAATGCATCGTTGGTGTTTAAAGTTTTTCTCAACTGAACTTTAATTTCATGTGTTCTGAGGGATTTTTGTGAACTTTGACTCCTGGAATCCTGCTGAAACAGTTTTTAACAAGACTAAAAGTATACAACCACACTAACAGCGAGCATGTAATGCTCATTACACACCAGAAAACAAAAATCAATTGATGGGTAAAAAATGAAGAAACAACTTTGCTATTCTTAGCTGCCTGGTGAGGCATAAAATCTAAAGGGAGACTACGGGTGGTGCAAGAAGCTAGAGTCATGTTCTTATCCAAATCAATCCTCCGTATGGTGGCCATTTTAATTTAGACAATTTAGACTCGCCAGGCTCAGTTGTGTACTGTCAGAATTTGCTCAACTTTCATTTGTCTAAACTGGACTTAAGCTGGTCTAAGCTGGTCTGATTCAGGCTCAGCCATGCTTTTAACTCAGTGCTACCATCTTGTTGTATTATGTTCCAATGCTAGTATTAGCATGTTAGCAATTAATTCAAGAACTTTAAGCTTCTTGCATGACGAGTAAAACGGCTTTATTATGAAAATCAAGTTAACGTGCACATAAATGGACGCCAAACTCTAACTCTGTTCTGCTGCTGTAATAAACATTTTAAACGTGAGTTGTCAGACTGAAATGATATTTACTGTCAAAAAGTAAAGTAATAAAAGCTGTTACATTAGCTGTCTCACGTCACTACATGAATAGTCAGCGTCCTCCCAGTTTCAATACTGTCGTGCCTCCAGGTGTCTGTCTGTTCTGGCTATCACGTTGTGAATCTGATGAATGCATCTACAAGAGGAACAGGCTGAATAAAGGACTCTACATGATCTGGGCTCTCGCTTTGTGTTTGTTCACAGGACATCGTGTCTTATCATCTTGAGAGAGAGGTGTAGCCATGGTAGTGGACTGAACTAGTGTGCAGATTCTACATTGTTTGGTTTGTCCAAGTCACTTGATAGCTAATGCTAACTTGCCATACTTTTTAAATACACAGTGCAATGACAGCAAGTGGTGCAGGTCTTTAAATGAAAGCACCAGACAGTAAATGTGTTGTAAAACCAAAACAAGGAGCTAAAAGAGGCTAAAAAGCTCTGCAGAGTTGGAGATAATTATCTGTGGGTTTGTCACTGTGAGGTTAAATCTCCAGGACTATATACACTCCACATGTTCACAAACCTGCTTTTTATCAGGTTTTACTGATGTGCAAAATAAAGTCAGTTTGTCCAATTTACTGTACATTACAAATCATTTCAGTTATAGTATATACATTTTGTTTATTTTCTCAGGACTTCACGCCTCACTACAGCCCCTGTAGTTGTACTGTAAGTGGTCTGGCAGAGCGGCAGCGCTGACAGACCTGGGATCTGCCCACTCAGCCTGTCAGAGTCTGGTGACGGGCAGACTGAACGCTGCACGATCCGATCTAATGAGCCTCCCCTGCGGGGTGGGGTGGGGGGGGGGGTGCATTGAACCAGAGTGACCATGACACCGCTGCAGGTAGCACTTTCACTGCTGATAGTGTGTGTGTGTGTGTGTGTGTGTGTGTGTGTGTGTGTGTGTGTGTGTGTGTGTGTGTGTGTGTGTGTGTGTGTGTGTGTGTGTGTGTGTGTGTGTAATGCAGCTGCCACTACAACATGACACTGTAACCTACAGGATGTAGGATGTGTGTGTGTGCCCCTCGCTCTCCCAGCATGCCTTTCAGCTGCTCTTTGATGTGAGTTTGCTGACATGAAGGAGCTTTCAGAAAGCCATCTCCTCCTCTGGCCTCTCAGCGGGTGCGGGGGGGGGCAGTGGTGGAGGAGGGTCGTGGGTGGTTGGGGCAACTAGCTCCATGTGGCCGCTCAAACCCTCGCCACGGCAGCGGCTCGTTATCCCTCTCGCTTTTATGTCCATGATGGAGATGTTCCTCCAGCGGGATCAAAGACAGGAACTTAAAATTGCACTTTCACTGTAAACACACACAGTGTACGTTCAGCAAAATGTATTGTGTATGTAAGGCCTTCAATATAATTTCTTTCCACACATTTGTAAAATATTTCTGTATTTTATGGATCTTAAGATTCATTGTTTGTCTCATTTTAGTGCTTCTTTATCAGTTATTGAAGGCGTTACTGTCTCTGGTGTTTGATTGGTTGGCTGTGGTTTGAGTATAAACATGTATTTCATATTGGGAGTTTTATGCGACACAAAGTTCTATGACCAAAACATTGCATTGTGATAAACTTATTGCTGACAATATGCAGGAATTCAAACTCACCTCTGAAACTTGCACAGTTAACATAAACTTGTAGCTGGTGGAGTTAATTCTCCAGTTGGTGCCATTAAACCACCACAGAAGAAGACACAAGGAGATGACATCATTAAAAGAGCTCCAGACATAAACAAAGTGGTTTCCTGAATGTAAAAGTAAATGTTGAGAGTTTATATGTTTATTGAAAGAGTGCGTCCATTTAATGTTAAATTTTAGGGAGCAGTCTTGTTCATTTGGCCTTTTTCAAAGCAGACATTTTGACATGTCACAGCAGGAAAAGCACAGGTGTAAAAAATTAAATGAATGATGATATATGATTCCATTTAGCTGCTTCAGTTTCAGGGTCGTGGTTTTGTGCATGATGGCTCACTGTCACACTGTTAATGTCATCGTTAATGTTATTAGCAACATGTTCTTTTCCTGCTATGGCATGTCAAAATGTCTGCTGGGAAAAAGGTCTATTCTGTAGTGCCAACACACACACACCATCAAAACACCTTCAAGTGTTCATCTCTGTTTCTGTTATACCGGTACACATCCCACAGTGATGTCACGGTGTATTGACACACCCTACAGTACACATCACAGCAGCAAGGTGAGGAGTTTACACAGCAGATAAATGACATGATGACGTCCTGGCATCAAGCTGAGCTCTGGTTCGTCATGTGGACGCAGAAGCTTAAAACCTGTTTTGGGTTTTTTGGGGTTTTTTTGTGAATAATCACTGTAATTAGTCTGTTTTCGGTGTTTATGTGTGTGCAGTCTAAATAAGAGTTAATTAGCCCGGCTGTCATATAGTTTCACAGGGGGTCTCTCCAGAATTCCTCAGTGTGACGCTGCTATCAATTTCTAAAAGTGTTTTAGGATAAAAATTGCTAGTTGTGTCTCAGGTGAGGTTCTGTCAAGTTCTGAGGTCGGGTTATGAGGTGTTGTGTTCAGGTGTGCGTATGTGGAGATTCTCCACATCACTCCCCCTCTCTCCTTTAATTGTGGTGATGTTTTGCCAAACTACACAGGCCACAGAGATGTCACATTACCTCACTGTGAGCCAGTGGAGGACCTGGACCCTTGCTGGTGTACTGTTGGCACCAATTGGTACGTTTTTTGAACGTTGAAGACATTCAGTTAATTTTTTATTCACCTGTTTTGTGGAGACAGCGTCTGTTGTTTCGGCAGATGTCCAGTAACAACATCTATGTTTGACTGGCTGCAGCCGAAGGGCTGTCCATCTGAAGCAAAGTTGTAAACCATAGACTGTATATAAAGATGGACGACATGACAGCTCCCTACAAAGTGAAGCCAAAACATCTGGATCGCCCCCTGGTGGCTGGCTGCAGTATAGGTCATAAGTCCCGCCTCCTCCATGTTAGCAGATGGGACATGGGCCAAACTGAAAAGTCAAAGTACACGTCAAATAAAATGTTCCCAAAGATGGTTTCTGTCATTTCAGGTTCTTATATGTTTGTTCAAGTGTTCGTTTTTCTGATCAGTTTGGTTTTGATTAGTTATTTGATGCTATAAAAAGGGGGTAAGACGTCATGATTGACAGCTGTGAGTGTGCTGTGATTGGTTCAGGCGGGTGTATGGGCGGGGCCTCGGTCACTACTGCACAGACGCTGGCTCCAAATGACGTCACCAGCACAAGATGGCAGCTCCTGTATCCGGGACATTTTGGCTTCATTTATGTACAGTGGGAGGAAGAGGAGACGCGTCGACCATCTTTAAAAACAGTCTGTGGTGTAAACAGTGTGGGTCCACAGGTGGAGGAGGTTGGATGGATGGATCAACAAAATGTTGGACTGCTGTTCACTTCCTGTTTCCTACCAACTAATGTTTTCTTTTAACCATAACCACGATCCTTCCCTCACCTTAACCAAGTCATTCCTATTTTAATCATGACAGCAAAGGTCCCCTAACCCTGACGACGTCATTCTTTTAACCAAAACCGCAATGTTTCCCGAACCTTAACCCAGATGTTTTTGTGACTAAAGCTTAAAAATAAATCTTAACCATACCAGTGTCAGATCAGAAAACGGTTTTATTTGTGTAACAGTTTTGGAACACATTAAACATTAAAAATAACACCTGAATTTAAAGTTTTCCAGAGTTCAAAGCCTTTCTTACCAGCCTAAACAAACCAACAAGTTTAGTTTGAACCACACAAACCGGGGAAGCTGTGAAAGCATTAGCCCTATACTTGTGACGAAGGTCAATTTTAACATTTCCTTTCAAGGTTTTGAATTTTTAATTTCTGATTTCATATTGCAATTTCATCCATTTGTCATTTTAATCTCAAAGATCTTTATTTTTATTTGAATTTTAGTTTTCTTTTTAATTAATGTGATGTTATTTATGATTAACTACCAACCAGTTTTTATTTCAAATGTCTATCTGGGTGAAATGATCCTCCATACATTAGTGTGCTTTTTACCTTTTACCTTACCTAGTCTGACTCACAGGAAGTAGTCTGTGGGTATTAGCCTGCCATTGGCCGACTGTTTCAGTGGGAATTCTCCTCTTCTTCCATTACCTGCGTCTGTTTGTGATTGGTTTAAAGAAATACAAACAAGCCAGAGTGTTTCTTTCCCCTGTACCAGAATGACAATGGGTTCAGCCAGACTTTTCTGGCACAGCGCTAAAATGAAGCGTGGAGACCTGGTTTGGCTATTGACTATACCTTACCTGATCCAAATCCAGCATCAGAGTCTGAAGCTTTAATCCAGACAGGATCCAGGTTCAGCCTCTCAGCTCCAGCTCTGGTTATACTGGTTTTTACTGTAACTGCACATAAACGTCCGCGCTTGTGCAGCAAATGTTTTCCTCTCTATCACAACCAGATTTACATGACAAAAAGAATCATTTCTTCATCGCTGCTTGACACTTGAATGGCTATTTTCCTTTTTTTTCTCTCATTAAAATGGAAAACTGGCGAGGCCCATTACTTGCTAATCACCCCACATCCACATCTTTTGTTGTGTGTCTCTAAAACATTCAGAGACATACCTGTCGGAGCAGACTAACAGGCTGAAGATTCACAAAATAACATGTTACCTAATGAAGATCCCTCATGGAATCAAATTATCAAATTAAAGTATTTCCATGCGAACCTTTACTAATCAAGAAGCTGAAATATTTCTACTCGTGTCCCCGTTTGAAGCACAACGAAGCTGGGCAGCGACAGAAGCAGCACCTGCATACAAATAAGTGATCCCCCACCACAGTAGCATCTATTTGCTTTATTTATGTAAGGATGCCTTTCTGTGGTTTAAGGAGAAGCAACAGCCCACAGCTAAAAGCTTCCTGAAACTCTCCGACACAACATCTACATTATGTTTGGCTGGATGTAGAAGAACAACAGCATCAGTGTTTTGAGCAAATGGCAAAAAAAAAAAGATATATTTTAAGAATTTAGAAAACAGTTTCCTCACACAGCTGCACAATCCGCTGAACTTGATAGTTGCATCACAATCTGGACCTGCATGAAAATACAGACGATCATGGGATACATGTGCCAGATTTTACATCTAAGTAAGTTCAGTAGTTCATGAGGAAATAGTGAAGAAAGTTTCAAAAATGCCTTGAAATGTAAAAAAAAAAACACTTTAAAAGGATTTCTGGATCACCACCAAACACTAATCACTTGTTTTTTTTGGCTGATGTCCCAACTTTCCACCAAATTTAATTGACATCTGGTAACAAGTTCCTAACAAGCAGGCAAGCAGGACTGAAAAGCAAACTTCTTATGAGGTGATGAAGACTACAAACTTCACCTCTGTGCTGGTGACAGATGTGTCATTTAAAAACAGATTTAATGTGGTGTGTACTTTGGACCGCGTCTTCATTTACAGAAAAAAGGTTCTCTTCTTCTGTCTTTGCCGAATGCCACCAACCGACGATTTATTTACCAGCATCAAATTCAAAATGGGTGAAACCGTGTGAGAACAGCTGAAGGGAGCGCGGCCCTGAGTTTGGGCTGCACAGGCCAACAGGACTAAGGGCTCTATTTTCCTGCCGGTGCAAAGCCATCAGCAGGGCAAACGCAGGTTTTATGCAATTTTCCTCGGGCATCTATTTTAGTGCGTCTTCGCTTATTTGGCCAGTTCCTGGCACCAAACACGTTAGTGTCACAATAGCAACAAGGCTAAAAACCTCTTGCTTTATTATCCTTGGAGGATCGGTTCTTTCCTGTGTATCTATTGTGCATTTCTTTGTGTTTTTGTAAGAAGATGATGATTTTATTATCATGCTAAATTGTGGCATTAAAACCAAAATTTTCTCCCAACCTCCCACCAAAATTCACCATGAACAGATATTTGGCCGATATTATATTTGGATTCAGGAACATACCTGACTAAAAAAACAAATGTGCGCTGTCAGAGATAATAACAAATAACAGTTTTCATTTTTCCGCTGAGGTTAACGAAGCCTGTAAACCTCTGTGATGACGAACGGCCTGAACTCGGTGTCCGAGCGATGCCGCCTGATCCACTTTCTGCTTTGACAAAATGATCCGGTCAGGAGTTGCCACAGAGCGCAGGAAGTCCTTAACCACAGAAGAAAAGTGGAGCTGGGCAGGAAGAGAAAAAATGTGGTGTCGGACGTTAAACAGGCAAAGCAGAGCGACAGGGACTTTAAAAATGACGATACTTTATCCTTAAATTGTTTTGAGAGCCTCCTGCCAGCCGGGTCATGAATCAGCCTGTCCGGCAGTCCTTCTGGCGTTTCTGGGGACGACTGCGGGGGCGGCGGGGACCGTGACAGGTGAGCCGTCCCTGCTGCTCGAGCATGGCCCCCCTCTTCATCATTTAACATTTAATTCAAGCTGCCACCTGTCCCGACTCTCGCCGCCGCTTCCTTCCCTCCCCTTCATTCATCTCTTGCAGCCGGAGCAGCTGAAGAAGAGAAGAAGAAAAAACACAGCCTCCTCCTCTGTGATGGTTTGTGGTGATCAGGTGTAACAGGCTGCAGCAGGGATATCAGTCTACCTGTCAAAACAAAGGGCAGGAAGTCCCATCCATCAGAAGGAGATCATCCTGGTCCCTCCTACCTCTGACAGGAACAGACACCTGGAGTTCATATCTAGTGTCTTTGTGATCACGTCTCACCTGGGCTCTTCAAATCTGGCTTTACTAGTCCAGGCTAACATGATGTTAGCCTGCCAGCTAGCATGGTCTTTTGAATGCAGCTAGAGGAATTGTTAATCTTTGAAAACAGTGCAGTCTTTTTTGAAATGAAAGAAACCATCATCACTTAAATGATTAGCTGAGTGGATTCATTGTACTGTTATTGTACTGATTGACCGCCGTGGCACTATGGCTTAGGATTTAAAGGCGAGGAACCACCTTAAATATACAAAACAAATTCATTTTTGTTGTCGCTGGATAAGACGTGTCCTGTTATTTCACCTAATAAAAGAATCTTGACAAATTTATCACATTAATGCAAAAATCTAAATTAAAATACAATATTCTCATAAATAAGTCCTGCTCATTGATTTGCCACGTTGTCCACCATGGCCCTATACAACCACAGATAATAAATGCAACACCAGCATTATTAGATTCATTCACCCTGTACCTGTACGTTTCTAAAAAGCTCCGATTTTTAGTGAGAGAGCCACTGGTTTAGTGTGGACTAATTAACAAGACTAATTTAGCTGGTTTAATGTGGACGGTCTCTTAACGACCTCTCAACACTTTAGTCTGGAGCAGTGGTTCCCAGAGTAAAACTAACTGACTAGTGCTGACCTGTGTCGCTGGACCAGAGCCATCATCCCTGCTACTACTTCTGTGTAGGACTCGCTAACTGATGACGCTAGCTATCCAGCCAGTCAAACGCTCCCAAAAACTCCACGGCAAAGGTGTTGATTTTCATGAAGTTCACTGAGAATCTTGTGAAACTGTAAGCACAATACAGACATGGGATCAGAATTTCTAAACGGTACTCAACGAGAAGCATAGAACAAGGCCACGCTAGCTCGGCCTTGTTCTATGCTTTGACATTCGTACAGACACAAAATAATCCGCTGTTTATGTTAATATATGTTCCCAGATGAACTACACTGACAGACTTTGCTTTAGCTAGCAGGAAAATACAGACAGTGTTTAAACTGAGGAGCTAACGACTGCTAACGGTCTGGTTACTAGAGTCTGGTTCACAGGAAGTGATTAAGTAAAATCAGAAAATGACTTGTGGATGGATTACCACAGGGTGGTGCTATTACACAAGATAAACTATTTAAACAAATCAAACTACATTTGTGGGGGCAGAACAAGTTCCACCTGTGTAAAAAGCTCTATAAATCTGATCCATTTGGGAACAATGAAGAAAGAGTTTTGTGATATCAAGATTCAGGTTTTCAAGATTTACTGAGAAAGCAAAACGTCACGTAAAGTTCAGGATGGACTCTTGATATTGTCACGAAGGTGGAAGCTCACTGTTGTCTAAAATATCATTGTATGCTGTAACATTTAGATTTCGAGCCTGGACCAAGTCAGACCGATACTCTTGGTCATTACTATCAGTGTTGTTTTTCACCAGCTGCTTTTGTGTGAAACAAATAAAAATCTGACCTGACCTGCAACATTCAGCCTCCCTCTCTCTCTGACCTTTTGCTGCAGATAACAGGAAACAGTGCTTATAGATTTCAGCCATGGCCAGCGTGCGGCGTGGCCAGACGGATCAATATATCATACTAATAAGTAAAATCTGCAAGCGCCAATTATTGCGTGTCATGTTTACCCGCCCGAGTGAGTAATCGTCCAATTTAGTCAAAGCTCACCAAGGTAAGCGGAGCTGCCGGGAGCTCGTTATAAATCGTACATTCTCTCACACCGAGTAATTAAGATCCCAAAACACACATGTTAATATTGCTCCAAGCCTATTAGGCCTGCAGGGCCTGTACGTGTGTGTGTGTGTGTGTGTGCAGGAGTAGAATGAGGTTTTGCTGACTTGTTTCCCAGAATGCCGTTCATATTTCCAGCACAAGAGCTCCAATAAACAACATCTCTCACTGGAGACTGAAAGCAGACGCCATCTTTAAATCCAATAAACAAGACTAAAGACCAAACTGTGTCCCAGTTACATATTTTATACTAACACTATGAAGTTTACGCTGTGTACTGATGTTGACAGTGCACTACTGTGGCACTTAGTGTCCAAGAAATTAACCTTAAGTTGTTGCTTTTGTTCTTGACTTTATTTTTTATTTACAAGCTGACAGCACAGTTACTGCATGTGCTTTGCAAGGCATGCCATTTATTTGTATTTACAGAATAAGTCGGACATGATGATAATTTATTTTTTGTGTGTGTGACAACCCCAGCAGTAAGGATGGGAATTGATAAGCTCGGAGGCATACGAGTCCGATGGATCAGACCATTGACCGTGAGAAGTGGTGCTCAACTGGCCGGTGGTTTTTTAAATATGTAGTCTGAGATGAAAGGTGAGGTGCACATGCTGACCTGGTGTTGGTGCTGGAGGGAAGGTCAGGGGGGTCATGAATATTTACAGCACATTTCGTGGCCTGTAGCTGTACACATATCCATCATCAACATACATCCATCTAGTAAAATAAACCATAAGACACCACTGATCTGTCTGCAGGAGTTCTGTTCTGTCCAGAGTACAGTTGGGTTTTGTTTGTTTTTTTGTTTTGTTTTATCTGACCGTCCAGCTAGCTATCAGCCCGTTGATGATGCGTTATGGATCAATGTGCGCTGGCGGTGCCGGTGGAGACGTGCACGCCGGTTCGTTCCTGCAGGTCGACCTCGCTGACATGAGCTTGAATGCTTGTTCACAACCAGCCGGCGGCTTGTTTTTGCTGAAAGCTAAACTGTTCCAAGGTGTGTTTCACACGCTATTGATATTCTGCCTCGTGTGTGTGTGTGTGTGTGTGTGTGTGTGTGTGGTATGTACTGTATGTGCGTCCTCTGTGTGTCTGTAAGCAAGTAGTTTGCCTGGAGGAACTCTGCTGAAATTAATGACTCTCCCGCGGATGCTGGAGGTCCCCCCTCCTCCTCCTCCTCCTGGTGGTTTGGATGTCGGGTGGTTGAGTTGCTGCCCGGCCGGCCGGTGCCACCACTCCTGTCAGGAGGAGGGATGGCGCTGAGAGCTGACCTGTTTCCACCAGGCAGGAAGGAAGGCAGGAAGGAAGGAAGGAAGGAAGGAAGGAAGGGAAGGACCCACGATGCAGCAGTGGTAATTGGTGGGGGTGGGAGTGAGCGCTGAGAGCACCCAGACAGATAAAAGACCTCAAACTTAATCGTTCAGTTGATTTTTGAGCCCTAAAATTTTACATTCTAGTGAGAATTTTTCACCTTTCTACAAGAAGTCAATTAGTTTTTAGGATTTAGGATGTCAGAAACAATAATTAAACGATTTGGAGTTTCACAGTTCATGACCTTGTCCAAATGCAGCTGACAAAACACCTCATGGTCCATGCATTAGCGGCTCTGGAGCTTTCATGTTCATATCACATGATCTTCATCAGCAAAGAGGCAGAAAAATGGACATTTACAACTCCATGACATCTGCTGATGAAGAACATGTGATATGACACACACACACACACACACACACACACAATTATAACCCACATTTATAAAGACAAGATTTAGCATCTATTTATTAATATTTATAACATTCAACCTCTGTATATTTGTAAATGTGTAATTATAAATTTTAAATCTTATGCTGCTATTATTGCTGTTTTCTGGTGCTGCTTTTATTTATTTGTTTTACTACATCAGGAGAAGCCAAGCGAAATTTCATTGAATCATTCATTCATGATTGAAAGCTCCAGAGCAGCCAATAAATGGCCCTTGAGATGAGATTGTTCGGTCAGCTACAATAAAGTTGTCATTTTCTTGACCCCCACTGACACTGTCTCTCATATATTTTTTCATATTTTTTTGTCAATTTTATTTATGCTTCTTGACTTGCAGTACTTGCTTTATCTTTCTTTATGTTCTCTACTTACTATCTTTACTGTTAGACACCAAAATACCAAAGCAGATTCCTTGTATGTGTCTAACTACTTGGCAACAAAGATGGATAAAACAAACTATTTGATGATGTCACCTGGGACGAAATTGGGATGTTTGACATTTTGTTACTATTTTCGGACATTTTATAGACAAATTAATTAATCGAGAAAACACATTAGTCAGTGATGAGCTGTTAGTTGAAGCCCCAAGTTTGAATAAAATAAAGAATGATTACAGACATTTTTTACATCTCTATCTTGATATAAAATAAAAAATGAAATGTATGGTTTGGTGGGGTTGAGGTGTTGTAGGTGGGGGTTGTGATTGACAGGCGGTGAGATCGAGAGCAGGGAGTGAGCCGGATAGATTATCCAGATTCCTTAAATTGGCAATTAGCTTTAATGAGCACTTTAATTTTAATGAGAGGCTCGCAGATCTCTTAGTTCATTTGGTACATTTCATGCTTGACCCCCCTCAAACTCCACCCCAACCGCCACCCATGGTAAATAATAAAGGGACTGCATTTATACAGCGCTTCTCTACCTTTCTAACCTTAACGATTCATTCACCCATTCTTTCCTGTCCCGGCCTGCCCATCGGGAAGAGCTTGGGAGTCTTGCTCAAGCCACAGCCCCCCCTACATACCATGGACTGCCCCCCACCCTCCCCCCCAACTATAACATGAAGGCCTGTCTGTTCCAGTCGGACGGATTGAAGAGCAGAAGACTGTTGGCTAACACTCTCCAACAGTTCACTGACCTTCCACCCAATCAAAGCTGATTTGTTCCACACAAACCACCACCACCACCACCGCCACCCCTACGGCTACCTCCTCTTTCTTTTCTTTAATTTTTTTTATTTTTTTCCTCTGGAATGTCAATCCATCTTATTCTAATGAAGCTCTGATTTCGCTGCGTTCAGAACATCCATGCGGTAACGATCCTCAGGCCACAGCCACAGCCTCAATTAGATTATCCGTGGATGGAGGGAGGGATAGAGTAAAGGGAGAAGGAGGGGGGGGGAAGTGGTGGTGGAATAAGGAAGATGATTGGCCTGATGGTGGATGTTTGATATAAATTGTGTTCATGGTGTTAATGCCTCTGAGTGCAGCGTGGAGTTGGCCACAGGAGTTAGTTGGAATAGAAACCTCTGCTGTCTGAACCTCGGCCTTGTTAACAATACAGACAGACCTGGATCATGGAGGACATAAAGTCCAACTGCCTGTTCCTGTGCTGATGTTTGGCAAATCATCTTTATTCAGATAACGTTCTGCAACAGCTAGCTTTATACTAAAAGACTTGGAAATGGCACCGAAGTGCTGGTTGTACCACATAGGACCATATCAGTATTTGTGCATACTTTGCACACTTTGCACACTACTTTTCAAATGGTGTGCCATACTGTTTTAGGTTTTAAAGTGATACTGGCAGAGCCCAAAGCTTCATTACCATACAGGCATAATGGGCAACTGCCCTGGGGCCCCAGTCACAAAACAGTACAAAACATCCGGAGGGAGCTCGGAGTAGAGCCGCTGCTCCTTTGCATCAAAAGTCAAAGAGCCAGTTAAGGTGTTTTCGGGCATCTGATTAGGATCCTCCAGGGCACCTCCCCTTGGAGGTTTTCCGGGCACGTCCAACTAGTAGGAGACCCAGGGGCAGACCCAGAACATGCTGGAGGGATTATATATCTCATCTGGCTTGGGATCCTCCTGGAGGAGCTGGAAAACATTGCTGCAGTGGGAAAGGGAGGTCTGGACTACCCTGCTTGGCTTGCTGCCACTGCGACCCGGCCCCAGATAGGCATAAGAGGATGGATGATGGATGGATGGATGGATGATGTACAATATCAAGCAAGGCAGGTCCTGCATTATTACCTTATGTTGGGGCTCTGTCATTTAGAGGGAAGAGTCCTGTGTTAAAATGTAGTTTGAACACCTTTGTTACTGTCTTTCTTGCTACAGTATGTGGATATCCCTCAGTAAGGAAGTATATTGCGGAGGTGATCGGGGTCCAACAGCAAATTTTGCTAATAGGTTAATCCGGTCGTGAATGAATTGTCATTATGTTTCAGTGCGACATGGTGTTCATGTTTCCTGTTTGGGAGCTGTAACCAATCAGTAGAGCATGATAAGTCAACACAGAAGCTGTGGTGGAGGTTGACTTCCTGTGTCAGGTTGATCGAAGAAATATGTTGCTTTATTTATGTAGGTCGACTTCCACAGCCCGCACAGCTGCGTCAATCTGGTAAACAGCAGTTTTAATGTAAAGCCTAAACACTTGTAACCCTCCCTCCCAACAGGAACATTTTCCCACTTCTCACTGTGTTAATTGCAATGCCATGATTAAGGGTTATCACTTTTTACTCCCACACAGAGGTAAGAAAAACAATTCAAGTGAGGTTTAGAATAATGTGAAACTACATATAGTGTGTGATGTATGTACTGAAACGCCTGTTTCACACAGAATGTGGAAAACCAGGATTTCTGATTAAAGAAACGTTTTTCTTCTCGTCGACAAATCCCAGAACCAACAGTGAATGTTTCTACTAACAAGTATTGTGTGTGTATCAAAGCCTGATGTATCTCCTTCTCTGAGCCACGGAGCTCCATTGTTGCTCCAAAAACTATTAAAAACACATCAGTGAGCCACACTGTTGTTCCTTCATCACCATGAACACACACACCATCCTGCTGCCCCAAATACTCACTAGAGCACCAAATGTGGATTCATCCGCCACTGGAAATAGTCCCCCGTGAGGCTTTTTTTTTTAAATGAAACTGTATATTTGACTTTTAAAGATTTACATGGGAATCAATAGGCTTGGGGCTGAGAACCACAGTAGCACAGTATGCATGGATTTTTGTACATACTGGGTGATTCTGCAGCGTACCATTTACATCAAGGCCAATGTTCAGTGTCAATACAGGACATTTTATATAGAAACACAGAAGGTAAGGCTGCTTTCAGACAGAATCGGGTATTGCGGTGATTAGTGCAGGGTTGTGCGGCGGTCACATACTAACCAGCAATCCCAGCTTGAAGACTGAGCTGCACCACTGCACGGCGATTTACGTCTTTGTGCTCCCTCGTGGCAGGGCTGAACAGCTGGTGTACAGTAATCAGTCTCTCTTCCATCTTCACAGTCGTTCGGTAAACAGCGGAATATTAAGGTAAACAGCTAATGCTACAATGCTACAGGTAAACAAAGTTCTTCGTCACCTGTGCGTGATTGGCTGCCGCAGCATGACGTCGGGTTGCGTTTCTCCAAAAACTGATTATGTTTCAACTTTTCACCGCAGGCCGCTGCGTTTTTTTCAGCACCCCCTGCTGCCCCCACTGCCACAGCCTGAACACAGTACCCCGGTTCAAATGAATGGGAAAATCTGAATGTAGCCTAAGGGTGTGGAGGTCATGTGGGACACTTGAGTTTGTGTCTTGTCACAAACCTGCAAGAGGCAGTGAAGTCAGAAAATGTTGAGAGAAGGTTTGAGTCTGCACATGGCATTTGTTGACAATAAGAAAAATGTAGAATAATGATCATCAGCCTTATCAAGTCTAAAATCAGCCACTGAGAATTCATCTTTTCTAAACTACAGAACCTTCTTAACAAAACTGGCTGATACACTAAAAAAGAAGCACGCCTCTGCATCTTAAATGGATTCGGAAACTGATTAACCATAAACCATAACAACGTTTTTTACAACAGCCAGTTTGAAAGTTGGAAGCAAACTCCAATTACAGTCTGGAGTGTTTGTCCAATCAGCTGTAGGAAGAGTGCATGCTGATGTCTGAGTGAAGGAGAGAGCTGTCAGTCATCTCATGTTCAGCCTAATGATGTCCGTCTCGAGCAAAAAAAAACCTTTTCCAGACTACAGCAGAATGAAAAAGTGTTCATGTCATGATGTTTTGGAGCCCAGGCTGCATTTTCCTGTATCACACCATCAGAATGAAACAGCATCCAGCCTCCGACAGAATACCAAGACATAAACACATTAGTATACTGCTGCATATTGTAATGTGTCCCTGACATTTCCTCCCAATTATTCACTAATGCTGCATCCACAGCACAATGTCTCTGCATTTATCACTGGAAATTGATGCAATTTATATTCATCTAGCACAATGACACAATACCACAGTATGGGAATGGATTCCCTACTTCAATGGAAACCACTGAGTGTGAATGGAAATGGTGAGATAAGATATTTAACAGGCAGCAGCAGCAGAGGACAGGAGCTGAAGATTTAAAGGACAAATCCAGCGTGGATGCTTCTGTTTTTTCCTGCCTTTAATGGGGTTGATTTTACCTGCACAATTACAAATATTTTAAAATCAGTTTAACAAGAATGTTCTTTTTTTATTCCTTCAGGGATGAAATGATAACAGATTAATGATACACAACAAAATGCATATGTTCCACACCCTGTCATACCTGTCAGCAAGGTGAAGGAGGAGGGACATTTCAGAAAGGTAAACAAAATAAACGTAAAAAACACAATAGAAATATATTTGGACTGGATTTAGCATCAGGACATCCCTTCTTTTGACTGAACTCTGACTTTTAAAAGAGAAATGTTAATAACAATCAGTTCATACAGAAGCTCTGGTGTTTGGGGCCCCTGACCCCTAGGGCCCCTGGACCTGTGCATGCAATCCTGGTTTTAAGACCACAAATGAAAACACACCATTATCAAACCAAGAAAAAACATCAAGTATATAATGTGTAGCAAAATCTTGAAGCAGAAGTCAGAACAGTTTTGTTTTATTCACATGGGAGGTTTCTGTGTTTGTGTTTCTGTCTGTGTCGGCGAGACTCCACTGGAAAAAGGTGATGACACATTTCTGTGCAGAATAAATAAAGTGAAAGTGTCTGTAAACTGTGACGGATGTTTGTAACGGACAGTTTGGGTAATCATCTTCTTGTTTTCTCAAGTGAGTTTTGTCACAAACCGACTGAAAGGATGCAACAAAGAGGGGAGACAAGTCAAGTTAAAGAGCCAATAAATGTGTTTTATTAGAAGTGAACAATTATAAGTATTTACGATAAGGTAAGCATGGGCAAAATATCAAACCAAAACCTGGAGGTCTGGAGCCTTAGAGAGGGAGAATGAGAAGAGGGCTAGAGGTCTAACAGCTGCCACCACATCAGGTTAACAACCCTCTTGGACTCCAGGCTGCTGCAGGAGAGGACTGGTCAGTCGCTGCAGGCAGGAAGGGAGGGGTCCCAACAGCTTGGTCCTCGTGAGAGTTTTTAATTTAAGGTGAAGCCCTCCTCTAGTGCCACATTCAGGCCGAACATTTCCACGTCTTGCCTCAAACTTTCTCTCCGCTTTTCCATCCATTCACTGGTTGTGTTTTCTGCTGCTGCACAAAGTCACTTACAGGTGAGACATGCTGTTTACACGCAGTCTGAAAAACCTGTTTATGTCTTTGTTAGCAGTACATTATAGTACTGCTATGTGGCATCCAAATATCCAAACAGACCGCTCAGTGGCTGCAGCATTTCTGACAACACATTTTTCCCATTCTCAAATCACAGTCAATGACTGAAGGATATATATTTTATTATATAAGGTTATGTGTGATATGTGTGGTCACATGGTCTCTAAAGAAAAGTGAACAAAAGTGAGAGAGATATTGTATTTATGCTGTGTGCACAGAAGTACTGGCCACATGCTCTTTAATGTGGACTTTGTAATATCTTCAGCCAGTGTGGTGGAGAGTTTCAGACCTCGGCAGAGAGAAGAGGAAGAGAAAAGAAAGAAAGTTCTAAATACAGTGTTTGACTGCGACACTGCTGCTGCTCTGACACCGCAGCCCCCAGATAAATTTGCAAAGTGTGTTTCCATCAAACATGACCCCGCTGCGTGCCAATTATCTCTCCAGGACTGCATCATTTCAGCAGCCGGGGTCGAACCCGTCTGTCAGCCACTGCCTGTCCTCCCGGCTGACGGGGTGGGGGATGTAAAAGCATGTCTCCATCGGCAAATAATCACTCCCAGAAAGCATGCAATCTGCAGGGTCGGAGGTCGGAGCTTCCATAAACAGACGCCGCCTGGCTGTCAGGGGCGGGCCTCAGTCACCTGCGCCTCGGAGCGGATGAAAGCCTCTTTGCTTTCTCGTGGTGGAGCTGTTGTTTTCTGCACGGCGACGGGGAGCAGGCTCGACCTCCTCACACCTTTCACCGTGAGCAAATCTGTGTCTGTCACAACGCCTGCGGTGGCTCGCAGGCTGAACAGGTTTCCTCCACAAATACCTCGACCCTGCAGGTTAGATGATAAATGATCCTTTAAATTACATGTTGGATTTGCAAAACTCCAGTTTGAAGCCCTTCAGGCAGCTTCCTGGAGGATAACATTTACAACACAACCCACAATATACACGGAACAAACAACACACAGATGATTTAGAGATACTGTATTATACTGTAGGGCCTTACCAGTCATGGAACTAAATCTATAACGGAAAGGTAACGGGCTCATCAGAATCAGGATCATCCTCTGAGGAGCATGATTGTGCAAATTTAATGGCATCAGATTTTGTCTTGCACATGAGAGATTTTTTTTGTCCTGACAGTGGCACAAATTGTCCAAATAACTTGTGATTTATGTAACGTTATTATCATTTTATTGTGTACTTTTAATCTGAAATTTGTGTTTGAGGTTCAGCTTCCTTTAGAGCAGTCTCTCCCAAACTTAGGGTCGCGTCCCAAAATAGGTCACAGACCCGTTTTTATTGGGTCGCCAATGGGCAGAGTAAAATGCATAACAATTCTATGTGAATTCATGTAGATGTTATGATTCATGATGTATTTTTGTAAGTTTGGATTCAGGGGAGAAACCAAATCGTCACCTTGGAATTATATGGTTCTATCTGACATTTTTGTCAAAATTGAGTTATTCACATATTCTTAGTCAGTGACAACTTGCTTTTTTAAGTTGTATGCATTTTTGGACTCTTTATTTAGAAACAAAAAGGTTCTATCTCTATCAACTATTGGGAATGCATAAACATTGAAGCTTAATATCTCAAAATCGCTCAGAATGGCGAAATTTCTCTTTTGACCTTTTATGTTTGCGGTTCTCATCTGATTCAGCCATCTTGTTGTGTATACAGGCTGTTACCTTGATGACGGCACTTTGCCAAGACTCTTTCAGTAAGTCAGTTTGTGTTGCCAAAACATTTTCAACATTAACCCGTTAATAAAGCCATTAATTCAGTGTTGCATTTAAAATCAGTGCTGTGAGTTGTTGTTGTACTTGGTTGGGCTGAAAAGCTGCAGACTGGACTCTCAGTTTACTGGAAGGTACAAGCTGCTTTTTGCATCATCACAAAAGCGTTAGCCTCCAGCGAACACTTTTAGAGCGCTAATTATGGGCCGCCAGAGCAAACAAAAGTGCAACCACACAACAGAAAGAGGATCAAAGAGCTTATTTGCTGAGGAGTCAGCGTGCTGCAGCAGCATGACTGGAGGTAAGAAGATCAACAGCGTGCTGAAAGTCACGCAGCTCATCTGTGGCGCTGACTCGAGTGGGTAAGTAGCGGTTCACGGCCGTACTATTATCCCGCTGAGGGGCCGCTGGGTGATTATAGCCTGTTGCCCCAGCCGCGGGCTGTCAAGCCTCGGTAATACAGCTCTGAAGGTGGGCTAATTGGTGCTTAATTACTGTAGTCGGCCCACCAACAGTCAGCACGAACAGCTGCACCCAGCAAAGAAACAAAAAGGAGGAAGAAAAAAACCGGAGGGATGAA
Source organism: Macquaria australasica (assembly GCA_005408345.1). Classification (NCBI taxonomy): domain Eukaryota; kingdom Metazoa; phylum Chordata; class Actinopteri; order Centrarchiformes; family Percichthyidae; genus Macquaria; species Macquaria australasica. The sequence continues at coordinate 2,274,132 of SEMN01000023.1, forward strand.
TTAGCAACCAGAGACAGTGAGCTATTCAAAGAGCGTTTGTTCTGTAATTGTGAGAGGAAGCAGGAGGAGGGCGAACACGCTACGGCAGCTCATTGGGACAAATTGTGAAGATGTGAATTATAGATTTCAACAAGCTCTCCCTCTTTATTCCTTCTCTCTGCTCTCAGCCTTCAGAAACAGCATCGCTTATGAAATGTTAAGAGGACAGATGGCAACAAAAACAGCACATGGCAAACAGGAGGGAGAGCTGGCTGCTAGACCTCAGCAGTTTGACTGTACATACATACAATAACAGAGCGCGGAGAGATTAGAGCGGCCCTGAACATCCACAGATAAGACCTGCAGACCGCCAAAGAGGACGCTTTTTTTCCCCTCTCTCTCTCTGATTACTGCACTCAGACACATTTGATTATGCAAGGCAATTTGCAGGGAAAGTGTTTATTTGGCAGGAAAGTGAAAGAATTAATGAAAGCGGTGAGTCAAAGGAGAGGGGTTGTGTCGCCGGGCTTGTTGACAAGTGTTTTGATCCGGCTATTTATGGCGTTTAAAAGTGCGGCACTGCGGGAGGGAAAAAAACGCCACACAGCAGCGTTTGAGTCTTTTCTCCTCACATCAGAAAATAAAGAAGAAAAAGCCGAGTACAAACGCAGCGCAGTGTTTATTCTTCATGTACACGGATATATGTGTTAATATCTGTATTGTAAATGGCGGTCTAATTGTGTGCATGCTGTCAGCTCTCAAAAGTGCTAGCGACCAGCCGAGGGTCATGCAGCATTATGTGTTATTACAGCTCCTATGGCAACCATTTACTGCAGAGAACATGCTGCTGCATTCACTGTAATGAGAAATCCATTTGTGGACAAGCCGACAACAAAGCCCTCAATTACCACCAGCACACTTCCAATCAACTGAATATACATTTCTCCAGCAGCAGCAGCAGAGCAGCCCCCCCGAACCCCCACCCTCCACAGTCCCTCACCTCATACAAACTGCGCAATATTATTTTTGACAAGCCTGTCTTTGAATCGCATTAAAGACTTCCCAGATTATTATTACAAATGTAAAATTACATCAGCTCGTCCCCTGGCTGCTGGTGCTCTGATGTGCGCTGATCACTGCGTTCTCAAGAGCATCTTTCTTCGGATTAGAGGTGCCACTGTTCATAAACTTATCAAAGCACAGTGAGCGCAGAGCCTCTCAAAGATAATGAAAATGTGCCGACAATAACACTGAGGATTAGAACGGCAGTGTGTGAGAGAGAAGGGGGGGGCTTGAGAAGAAGAAGAAGAAGAAGAAGAAGAAGGTGAAAAGAGAAAGATAATAATGACAAATGCCTGAGGCAATTAGATCCTGTATGATCTGGAAGATTCCTGGCAGGTTAGTGCAGTGGAATGACGAGCAGCGGGTTCACAGATCAAATTCCTCCTCAGATGATGTGGGTGCCGCGGCCACGACGGAGGGGGTCAACCTTTGAATGATCTTTAGGTCAAAAGCGACAGGCTTTCTGTGGAGGACTAATGGTGTTATTAATAACCACGGTGTGAAATTCAAACCAGCTGAGTTGGAAACATCAGCAACACAGGAAGCAGAGCAGCTCTGTCAACACGATGATCGCAACAGACAGAAGGAAGAGAAAGTTAATGTGCCCTCATTTACTCTGAGTCACTTCATACATCTGGGCGGTGTAAATGCATCCAAGAAGCATTCAAGACGGACTGAAATCTGATTGTTGTAGATGTTGAAAGGTGTAAATACATCCGTCTCTCTCTCTTGGAGAGATAACAGATGTTATCTTTATTCCTCCCATAGTGTAACTATGTCAGTAAGCAGTGTATGGAAATATCCTCCTACATGTTCTTAACACATCCATGGTCTGCCTCCTCTGTGCTTGTGACAACAGCAGCTAAAGTTGACACTAAAATGATGCTGAAATTAGCCGTTAAAGCAACAACGAAAAAATGGCTCCAGCAATAACTACACGTGATGAACCTGTAGTGCTGTACCCGACTCAGAAGTTTGTCAGTCGAATCGGATTTGGCTGTTCAATACGAATATTCGTTTATTGAACTGCCAGATTTGAACAGGGTTCGGCGAGATGTTCAGGGTGACAGCGACATTCACGTAATATCATCAGTAAGCTGGTCCCTCTCTGTGCATTTTACTCAGGTTGTGCAAAACTGATTTGATTTACTAAGCAATGTAATGTTAGTTTGTTAATGTTTTCAGATGCATTTTATCAGTGCGACTCAAACAAATGTGTCAACAATAATAAACATAATGACAGGCAGAACAACCAACCAAAAATAACACTGTAATTCAGTCTGCCTGCCAGGCTAGTTTGCTTATTAAGAGTAAAACACTCCATTATGCTCATTAGTTTCATTTCGTGTCATGTTTTTCTTTTATTTTAGTCTTGATTTCTTACTTTTATTTACCCTGTGTATGAAATGTGTTAAACACTGCAGGTTGCATTACCATGTAAGCAATAACCAAGGTGACACACCGCACTGAGTTATTATCTTTTATTATTATTTTCTCTGTGTGGACCCCTGGGAGTCCACTGTGTCTCTTACAGCCTGATGCATGAGTGTTGTTGCCATGGTTAACTGTTATATACCTTAACCGTTAGATTTAAATGTTGATGTAGAACAGTTTTGGCTGGAAAAGTGCCAGCCAATCAGCAGCTTGTGTATCCCTTATATAAATTGTATCTCATATACTAAATGTGGTTTCTTATCCTGTACTCGTCCCTGGATCACGATGCCGACCACCTGCTGCTTCCTGTCTGCGGGTGAAGTGAATGAATCAAACACTGCGAGAGGAGAAAGCGAGTGCTGCGGCTCTCCAGGAAGACAAACACACTCATTACTCTGTGAGCTCGACAAAACAACTCCAACTAAACCGTCCACTCGACAGACTCATTTCTGAGCGATCGTGGCTGAGGACGAGGACCAAGGTGGTAAGAGCGGCTTCTGCTTTTGTCTCCTCTCATTTCCTCAGAAAGACCAAAAAAGAAAAAGAAAACAGACACTCAGAGCGGGATAGTCCCAGCCATTAACTGCTGGCTGATTGCTTTGTGCAAAAGGTGCCCGAAGAGCGAGGGGAAGGAAATTAGGGAATAATGGGAGGGAGTAATGAAAGAGGATGAAAACTGGCAGCCCGGCTCAACAGGCACAGCTGAAAGAAAAAGAAAGAAGAAGAGACAGAAAAAGACAGAAAAACCCTGAATTAGAATAGCGATTCTAATTCTCAGACACTAAACTACAGCAGGGGGACCAGATGTAGTCCTGATTTTCAAACATTTGTCCCAGCGTCCCGCTCTTTGTCCCAAAATTAGACTGAATAGAAGGTGACTTGAGGTAGCTGAGGTGTACGTATGCTGTTGGGAGCTGTATTGGGAAATGTGTTTGTTTGCTGTCTTATCGCCTCCACACACCAGCATTAAAAACAGCAGCATCCATCCATCCATCCTCTTCCGCCTATCCGGGGCCGGGTCACGGTGGCAGCAGGCTATTAAGCAGGGTTGTCCAGGCATCCCTCTCCTTTCCAGCTCCTCCTGGGAGATCCCGAGGCGTTCCCAGGGCAGATGAGATATATAATCCCTCCAGTGTGTTCTGGGTCTACCCCGGGGTCTCCTACCAGTTGGATGTGCCCGGAAAACCTCCAAGGGGAGGCGTCCAGGAGGCATCCTGATCAGATGCCCGGACCACCTCAACTAGCTCCATTGGACACTAAGTAGCAGTGGCTCTACTCCGAGCTCCCTCTGGATGTCCGAGCTCCTTATCCTATCCTATCTTTAAGGGTGAGCCCAGCCACCCCACAGAGGAAACTCATTTCGGCTGCTTGTATCCGCAATCTCATTCTTTCAGTCACTCCCCAAAGTTCATGACCACAGGAGAGAGTTGGAACGTAAAACAGCAACATTTCAGACCAAAATGAATTCAGTTCAGTGGAATCTCCTCGATGAGTGGAAGTAAATTTACACAGAGCTTTCACGTAGTAGTGTAGCTCAACTTTGGTGATGTTTGCATTGTGATTTTGCATCACTGACCAATATCGAACTGTCTTAACAGTGCTGACCTTCAAGGTAATGGAGAGCCAAAGAGTCCAAAATGGAGGGAGCATCATATTAGCTAATTTTCTATATATAAGAGATGAAGAATGTTCTGCAGTCAGTTATCAGAACATCAGGAGTCAAATCTAGCAACCAAGCTAGCTAGGTCACTGACTGGTAGCTTGGCAGACTAGGCCTACTTTGCTTGCATGTTACCAACCATTAGCAGTTAGCGTTGGAGCTGCGACTGCTTGTCTAAAGTCCCGTCCTCATTGTGGGGTTGAAACATTTGAGCTCTGTCATCACCAACTCTGTCAACCAAACCCAGCTGACTACAGGATGGATTGGGGATTAGCTTGCTAGCTAACAAGCTAAGTTATACAGTACCACTTGTAGTAGAACCAATGTTGTAGTTCAAATAGCTGATTGTGTGATGGTTAGTTATTGTTTCTTATCAGAGATTTAATATGTTGAAGTCAGATTTGAAGAAGGATGTGTGACATGGCTCTTGGTGTGAATCTCCACACTGACATTTTTTGACAAAGATGATGGATTGCCTTATAAATAGACATTAATGGTTCCCAAGAAACAAATCCTTCTGACTTTGGTGAACCCCTGACTTTCAGAAATATGTCTGTGTGTATTTGTATCTTTTCACATCTTCCTGCTTCCTAAATACATTTAAAAAAGAGATTTTGTCATCATTTTTTATCTTATCAAGCTAAGACAACAAACACTGATTCCTATTTCACTCCCAAGAGCTCATGTTTTTTTCTAATTAAAATAAAAAGGTTATTCAACCACATTAAGCCCTTTTTTTTCTTTATATTTTCACCGTGGCCAAATCCCATCATGCTTTGTGTGATGTGGTAAAAATGAAACGCATTACAACTCAATCAGAGCTAGAAACAGCTGTTTTTTGGGGTGTGTATTTTCAGGATATAATTCAGCTTTTCATTCATTCTGGCTCTTTCTAATGGCTGCTCAGCTCCCTCCTCCTCCTCCTCCTCCCTCTGCAGGTTTAAATTAGCATCCCATCTCCTGCACTCCAGCGTGTGATAACACATCTGATCTGAGCCGCCGTGGAGTCAGAATACTAAATGTGTGAGCCTGTGTGTCGCTCTGAGGAACAGCAGAGCGCTGCCAACCCATGCTAGGTAATCTCTCCCCATTCCTGCCCCCATCTCTCTCTCCACCTCCGACTCCCATCTCCTCGGCTGCTTCACTGCAAAAAATGCCCATTTGAACCATTCATGCTATAACTGAGTCATAAAAAACCTTATTTTCTTGTAGGGACGGTGTGGAAATGATCAGTGGGTCAGAAAAAAGGGAGGATTGTTTTTTTCTTTTTTAAACCAAAGATTTATATTTTATTTCATTGTAAATGGTTACATGAAAATAGCTGATGCACTTTTCTGAATCATAGAGGTCGTGTCTCTGTATGTAGTGGTAGTATGTTGTTTAGCTATATCTATGTAAAATCTCTTGTGGATTAAGGTTGATTAGGTTGGTATTTCCAGGGTTATATTTCTTATTTTTGTAATGTTCCTAAGAATGCTGTAAATATGTTAATAATGTAGTTTCATGTAAAGATTGGAGATATTCTTCCTCTTTTCACCCTGGGAAGGTATGTGCTTTCTTTATTGTGTTTACTTTCTGTAATTTTTTGATGCGTGCGATGTTAAGTTGCTTTGAACAAAGGTGAAGTGAATGTGTAATGGTTTTTAGAGCGACAATTGTGTTCGTTTTTATGCATAAATCCGCTAATTAAGGAAAAAGTTGTTGATGTGTGAGTAGCAGGGCTGCCATGCTAGCATGTACTGTTGAGTTTTTGTATGGTAGCGTGTACCTTCACTAAACATCAGTAGCTTCAGCCTTCACGTTATGCTGCAACATAACAAGGCAACTTTCAAACAATCAACAGTCAATTCGAAGTGCTTCACAGAAAGTGTAGAAATGCATCAGAACATTTAAAAACACAATATATAAAACAAATAAAGTACAAATACACAAAAAATAATGGAGCATAAATACAGTTACAGTGCAATAATGTGGTGCTACCAATATTTAATAAAGGGAAATCAAAGTGCAGTAGTGAATTACAGTTAAGTAAAAGTAAAAATGTGCCATCTTAGTTAGCCGATAATGTAATTCAAGTCCTGCATCACACATTGAATAAATCATGCTTTACCATCCACCAGCATTTACCAAGTGCATTTGATGAATTACTTTGTAATTTTATTATTTGTTAATAATGTTATTTTCTATCTATTAATGAGTCCTGTTTCTGATAGAAATCTACTTCTTACAAGAATTTTCTACAATCAAACGTGATGGTCTGTTTTTCTTTTAAGATACAAACTCTAATTTGAAAGTTAATTCCTCAAAGAAGAGGAAGCATCCTTGTCCTATTGGCTGATTTATTTCACTTGTTTAAAAGAAAAGAAGTCTTTAAGGGCTCAATAATGGACAAAATGAGCTGTTAAGGCAGACATTTTTGCAGAGCTAACAAGCAGCTCAGGGAACTTTCCGAAGGAGAAAGAAAATCAACAGTTTGATTTACAAAATGCTGCTCTTGGATGAAATGAAGCCATTATGTGAGCGGGATCAGTGTGTGAATGCATGCAGCGAGAGGAGGAGTGGCAGGGGTTAAGGTCGAAGCAGGAAGAGTGTCGATATCACAGCAGCAATTACTGCTTTATAAATGGGCCCCGTGTCGCTGTGAATGAGTAGCTCCATCAATCTATCCTGACAGCGCGCTCCTTAGCCCGTCACTCCCGCTACCGCCCGCAATCTGTAGATTTCAACTTAGCCAAGAAATTGATAATCCGATTGAGGTGTAACCTGGTTAGCTGCTGAATGTGCTGGAGGACGCTGCAGCAGACTGCCGGCTCAGCTCAAACTCAGCCAGCACTCGCCACACAACAAAAACACACAATGCACAAGTCCTGCATATACACATACAGAGTTAAAGGGTTACCCCAGTATTTTTAAACATGGGCCCTATTTTTTTTTACATACATCTAAATGACTAATAGGTACAAAAAGTTTTGGAGTTGGTCCAGTAGATCTCCTCGGGGGCTGCAATGGCTGCAACGTAATCCTTGTAGGCAACTGCACCTGTCAAAGTGCTTCTACTAAGAGTGTATGTGAGGCAGAAAGACTGAGCATGATTTAGGCATGAACACACACACACACACACACAAAGAGAGAGAGAGATAAGTGCTCATTCTGCACTCAGAGCTGAATGGGAGCCTCTATAGTTCAGTATTGATCCTCGGGCTCTCTCGTCCTAAACTGAATGAATGGAGCTTCAAGCATTAACAGCCAATGGGATTGCTGGGTAATTGAGTCTTTAAAAAACACACATGAAGAGCCCAGAGGTGAAATCCCCTTTCAGACCGCCCATCTGATGCCGAATTACACCATTTCAATGGGTGTGTGTGTGTGTGTGTGTGTGGTCATACAAGTGTGAGTGTGTCGCAACAGATCAAGAAATCTCACTGTGTTATGTGTTGATGATCACATCTAACCTGCTCAGTGTAGTTAAAAGATGGTGTCGTTATGATTCATTTTTAGCCTCTTGTAAACAGCGTAGTGGGAATATTGTCTTTTTGGAATAAGGGCAAAAACTGGAATATTTTGTCAGTGTTTTCAGCAGCAGCTTTGATAAACCCACGGTCCACTTCCTGCTCAGCAGCAAACAGCAGACAGACCCAGAGATGAGCTGGTGAACATAGTGGAGCATTTAGCAGCTAAAGGGCCAGATGTTACCCTCAGGAGGTGGAGGAGACCAAAAACAGAGCTAAAAGGAGAGGGAATACTGGACTTGGGAAGCAAGCAGCTGTTTGCTTGATAAGCAAAGTATCTGTTTGTCTGTCAGTTAGTTTTGGAGTCTTTATGCCCCCTAGTGGTCATAAATTACATGCAAGTTTAAACTAACTCTGGTACCTTTGTCCATTCAGTCTGGTTTGGTTAAGCCAGGCATGAGTATGACCGGCTGAACTCGGGTGCCTTTTTGGGGGGGTTAAAAGTCTGGGTTGAAGTTTGCTGCCCTCTCCTGGTCTACAGAGTCTACAGCCATGCTAGCAGCTCTGTGAAGCTGGACTTGGGCACAGTGTTGCTTTGAGCTAAATGCTAACATCAGCAACCTAACACGACAATGCTAACATGCTGATGTTTCGCAGGTATAATGCTAACCATAGTTAAGTGTGTTAGCATGCCAACATTCGCACTAGCACTAGCATGATAATGCGCACTAAACAAATGTTTTCATTTGTTTTAAGGTTAAAGATCTGATGATGGTGCTAAAGGACAAGTTAAGGCATCACCAACCGACCGTCAGACCAATGTAATATAAAGAGAGCGTCTAGCTGAAACTAACTGGTTAAGGCCAGGGTGTGCTTGAAATGAACTAGTTTGTCTTCCAACCACGTATGAAGGCAAAAGTGCTTCTAATTGTTGTAAACGGCACTTGAACACAGGGTGAAAGGCCTGCTGTCAACGAGACATGGTGCATTGTACAGATGTGGATAACAGAGCACACTTTGAGTGCAACACCACGAATGTCTCTGAGGAAAGACTCAGTCGTTCACATGAAAAGTGAAGTAGTTGTGTGAAGAATGAAAAAAGAGAGCTTGAGAGAGGGGTTCAAACCCTCCACACATCTGACCAACTGCTGCCTGAAGTGAGCACTGCTGACAGATTGTCAGCTTCAAAAAGTTATGCATGCAGCTGGAGAGGGGTGTTTCAGACACTGTTAGACAATTATTCAAGGTAGATTCATCATTAAATTTCATTTCTCCAGTAAAACCAGTAAACATCAGCTGGTTCCAGTTTCTCCAGTGGAAGAGTAAATGTAATCTTGTGTTTTTGGACCTGATACCTGTGAAAAATCTCAAATAAGCAGTTTAAAGACACTTTGCATTGTGATAACTACTGGAATAGTAGTTATTATTCAAGGGATTAATTGATAGTAGTAATCAGCAGCAGCCCTGGACAGACATTGGAGAGACAGTTGTTTTGTTTTAAGGGCTGTCGTTTCCCTCAAAATATCAAGGCTCAGGTTTTCCAAACCTAAATGAAGCTAGTCTTGCCTAAATGAAGCGGACTGCATGGACAAGCACACCAGAGTTCATTTAACCCCACCGTACAGGTGAGGTGTGAACACGGACTCAAACTCAATAAAAAATGTCCCAGCATGCTCCAGTCTGACCTCCTGGATGGTGTGAGCAGAGTGTTTGTTCTCTGGCATCAATGAAGTGAATTAACAGCAGTCAGAAAGCAGCTGCTTCTCTCCGGCACTGAAACATTATGAATATCCATCCATACATATGTATGCCGACAGATTACCACCTCTGCAACCCTCCAGATGCCTCTGCTGCCATAATGACGTGCAACACCATCGGCTGTGTGTATTTGTCTTAGTGCGTCTCGGGCCTCTGTACGCGGGCTTGTTCTGCATCCCATTACATGGCAGCCGTGCAGAACATGCATCACCTGACTGACAGCATGTGAGGAGAAGCCTCTGCAGCCAGGAGCCCCGCTGCTGCCAGGACACAATTAGCATCCAGCTGAGCCACAGGATGCTGACTGCTGGCTCCAACACACAGAGAGATCACTGAGAGGAGGAGGAGGAGGAAGAGGAAGACATGGTCTCCTAAACACAAACTGTCAGATTGGTCACTCGAAGGAGGGCTTCCATCAATAGCAAAAAGAAAATTCCATCTTGTTGTCGCTCGATGTACAAAGAATTATGAACAAAATCGTGGTAGTTAATTACAACAAAGTAGGTGATAAACTAAACAAAAACTTTAAGGAATAATCTAACATTTTTCCAGAGTCTTCCGCAGAATTACATGAGAATATATCAGATTCATTCCTCTGCATCCATTATGGAGACATGTTTAGCCTAGCTTAGCACAAAGACTGGAAGCAAGGGGGAACTGCTAGCCTAGCTCCAGCAATACTTCCAACACAACATCAAAGCTTCCCGAAAGCTACAGACTCGAGAGGATAGTTTTAGCAAGTGAGGACATGTTTTGGACATGTGGACGTTTTTGGAAAGTAAAAACATTTTTGGTATATGAGAACTTTTGTTTTTTGAAAAGTGACAATGTTTCAGAGAGTGAGGGATATTTTCTATCAAATGTGGACATTTTTGGAAAGTGGGGACTTTTTGTCCAGTTCTCACTTCCTCAAAGGGCCGTTTTGCTGTTTTTCCACAAGCATGCTCATAGTGTGCTGCAGGGATGATGATGTATTTCTGTAGTTCAACCCAGAAGTTAGCATCGCCCTGGTTCCCTCAACAAAAAGCTGACGGCAAACTGTGGCAAACAAAGGTTTATGATACTGACACGTTTTGTTCAGCAAGATAATCTTCACACATGAACACCACTATTCAGAATCAGAAGTAAAAAGCTGACATTAGGCTGTAAACCAGCTCCACCACGGTCACATGACTTCAGCGTCTCCACCACTGAGCTTCCAGCACTGACCTCTTCTACAAAAGCCTTTGGGAAAGTTTGAGTTAGAACAGTTTGCAGTATAAACCCAACGAGGCTGTAAAGGAGGACGAGTGAGTCGATGAGTTTCTGTGTTCGGCGTGATGACGTTTAATGTCCCCGACAGCCTCTGGAGTCTCACTTAGACTCTTGTTAGCAACCGACTCTTTTAAGACACGGAGAAGCTTCAGAACTCACCAGTGGAGTATTTACTGACGGAGTTTATGTCGTAGAACAAAACGTGAAAATCTCTTCAGCTTGTGTTATAAACAGACCTTATTTCAGGCATCGAACCAAAAACCTGTTCAAGAAACCCACTGACCTCCAGACGAGGGAACAGGAAGAGCTAACATGCTAACATGCTAACTCACTTCAGGGTTTTAGGACTTGGTCTGCTCCCACAACCCAGCCACTGCTCCGTACTGACTGACATTCATCAACTATAGTGTCATTTTATTTCTTCTTCTTCTGTCTTCCTCCTGTCATGAACAAACAGAGCTGCTGCTGGAATCTAATGAGGAAGAGTTTCACAAAGTTTCACTTCCACAAATTAAACAAAATGTAAAATCCTGACAGCAAGCCGTTTCCAAGAATTTCATTTTTCCTGAAACACTCAGGTTTACTGGTGATTGATTAAATACATCAAATCCCAACACAACACCAGCCCTGGGTAAACATGGCCACACACACACACACACACACACTCAGGGCAGTGTGGAGGCAGTATGGAGACAGAGGAACCCAGCTGGTCCTCCTGCCGTCTGCTGAGAGGACGAGCTGAGGAAAACAGACGGCCGGCGAGCGGCGGGGGAAACAGAGGGAGACACCCTCCGGTGGAGCGGCCATCCCCGCGCCTCCGTCCCACCTTCACCTCGTCCGTGTGTTCCCGCCGCCCATCGCCGTGGTGATGGCGGAGGCTCAGGGCCGCCGGCTGACGACCAGTGGGAGGATTAATCGCCGTCGGATGGCGAGGCATCTGCTGCTCGCTCGCCACCAACTGCTGCTGAAACATGATTAAATGGCCTCTTCCAGCTAACATGTGGAGCCGCCATGGCTGCCTGCCTGTCTGTCTGACTGCCCGTCTTACTTCTCCATTGTACTACTTCCTTACTGTCTTTCTGCCTGCCTTTATTCAGTTCTGTCTCACCTGCTTTACTTATTGACTCTATGATGCCTGTCTGTCTGACTCTGTCTTACAGCTTCAATAGCTGTCGTACTGACTTACTGGCTGTTTTCCTGTCTCACTACATGTCTGTATGTCTTCCCGTTTGACTACCTGCTTTTCTTGTTGGCTCTCTTACTGCCTGTCTGTCTGTCTGACTGTATGTCCATCTGTCTTACTGACCTACTCAAGTCTGTCTTTATAACTTCCTTACAGTCTTACCTGTCTTCCTGCTTTACTTGCCTCACTGTCTCTCTCTCCGACTGCCTTAATAACTGTCTTACTGCCTGTCAGAAGTACGAGCTTACTGTCCTCTTGTCTTTCTTCCACTTTGTCTGGCTGCCTTATTGACTTACCACCTGTCTCACTGTCTGACCGTCTGTCTTACTGCCACTCTGTCTCACTGAATGTCTCTGTGCTTTCTTTCACCTGCTTGTCTTTCTGCCTGTCTCTCAGCCCCCTTGTTTTCTGCCCGTCTGCCTCCTTCTTCATGTCTGTCTTCCTCCTTGCCTGTCTCCCTCTCAGCCCTGCAGCAGCTCCTGGTGTTTCAGAGTATAAATATAATTCCCTGCCTGTCTTTCTCCCTCCATGTCTTTGTCTGTCTTCCTTGTTGCCTACTTGCCTTCCTTCCTGCCAGTCTCTTTTTCAGCCCTACCTATCTGTCTATCAGCCCTGAACACCCCCCTCCCCTCCCCTCCCCTCCCCGTCTCTCTCTCAGCCCTGCAGCAGCTCCCGGTGTGTGAGTCTAAAGGTCTCGGTCGTCCTCAGAACACAACATGTTTCCATTTGTTCTAACTGGCCTGTTTCTGCTCTCTGCAGCTCGACGCGCTCGGCTCTAAACTGTTTGCTGTTTCACCTGCGGAGAGTCTTTCTGCTCTTGGCGACTGACTGCACTCGCAGCCTGCAAGGAGTTTACAAAGACACCAACAACCGCTTCCCAACGTACGAGGCGAAAAACACACCTGTCCTGATGTAAACTCACCCGATGTCCCGGTCAGAGGAGCTTCAGCACGTTTCCTTCAGCTGTCAGTTACAGCCTATATTTACACCTGGATCACCTTTTTATGGGTTTTTGTCATTGACATGATGTAATGAGTCTCAGTGATTCTGAGTCTTCTAATTACTGTGTAGAAGAGCGTTTCCAAAGGTGTTTTCTAGAGGATCAAATTAGCACTCAAACAAAATGTACTCAATGTTCTAGAGAAACAAAGTGAAAGTGATGCAGCTGAAACGTCATGATGATCCTCATTACACAGTCAAAGTTGAAGCAGGAAGTGGGCCTGTTAATTCTGATGGATGTTTACAACAGTAAACAGTTTGGAAAGTAATTCTTCCATCTGCCAGATTACATTAAATGCCACTGTTGTTTCTACAATATCTGCACATGGCAACTACAGTGTGGTTGAGCTTGAGGAAAGATTGTGTTTAAAAACCGACATCCACACTCTTACTTTCCACTTCACTACATAAAGGACGCACTATTTCCTGCATTGAAAATACAATAACTCGTGACCTGTTATATGAACATAATTGTATTTTGTCTCCTTTTGTGGTTTTATTTATCAGATTTATGGCCAGGTCTCCCTTGAAAAAAGAGATTCTTAATCTCAGTGGGACTCTCCTGCTTAAATAAAGGGTAAATAAAAATAAATTCCTGTGGATACTGAGCTTGTTTACAACCTGTCTGATCATCTGACTGCTCAAGTTTTTGGCTCTGTCTCTTCAGTACGGCTGTCTGCAGGAAAACTGGCAGATTTCAACAGTTTGTAAAAGAAAAACTATAACAATTTGCCTTTAAAGGAGCCGCACGAAAATTATGACCCAAAAACAGGAAGAGATGCCACACTCATACTTATTGTAATTACAAGTTTCACACTTGTAAATAATGTTCACATTAGCGTCCAGGTCTGCGACACTAAAAGCTCTGATCCATCCGACTTGGTGCACAACAGACTGGTGCCTGAAAACAAACATGGATGCCTCACGTCAGCCAAATCCAAGGCAATAAAACCCTAATTTAATGGATGTGGTGTATACACAGTATTTTTTTATCTTCACTTGACAAACGCTGAGATCACACAACTTTCTTGAGTTGTCCGATGACTTGAATGCAGCATTACAGCAGTCAGAAGGAACCAAATAAGCTGGGATGCAGTTTTCAACCCACAAAAGTACTTTAGAGGTTTCCATCTGAGAAAAGTGAGTAAAATAGAGACAGGCAGACTTTTGCGTAGACAGCAACCAGCAGTTGTAGAGTTAATAATATCCACAATGTGTGTTAGCAGGCAGCAGGAGGACAGTACTGAAGGTATTTATCACCTCAAACATACAGCTGGTTGCTTGATTCACCAGCTGAAGTCAACTTTATACATTTAATTTATATTTAGATCCTGAAACGCTGCTCAGTGGCATCAGTGATGTCTGATGTTTTACAGCACACAGATGATGAAGGTAAAGATGCTGCCGTTTTACTGGATTTGACTCTCATTGTCCCTGAAGTCAGTTTTAGTTGAACTGTGCTGTGAAGAGACACGTTTTAATAAAACCCCAAATGGTGCGTAGCCAGTTAACAAAGCCAAGTGTTTCTTCTTTTCTTTTTTCTTTTTTTGTCTTATGAAGGATCAGAGCAAAGTGGTGCTCTGACAGTCCTGAGTTTTCTTTACATGCTGCCATTTCCTGCACAGAAGGCGTCCAAGGACGAGCTGGTTAGCGGTCTTAACGTGAGAGCGAGCTGCAGTCACTCTGACAGTGAAATAAACACTTTCAACAGGGAACCTTGAAAAGTTCTCAGAAAGTACGCAGGTTTTCTGAGCTTTTTTCATGACTTTGCCCTTGTCTGAGCTCAGTGTCTACTCCACGCCGCAGAAGACACCTGCCACAGCGAGGTCAACACCCCCAGCAGCCTCCACGCCATCAAAACCCTCGAGCAGAAACACAAAGAGGCTTCAGAGAGCGCGCTCAGTGCAGGGCCAGAGAAAGAAAACACAAAACAATGATTAGAATGGAAATCGATCAAACTTTCTGGGACATACGTCTATAAATTGGTGTCATAACTCCTCCACAAGTCTCTGATATTATATAAGTTAGAACAGGAAGGAGGATAATGTTATATGTGGTATATCAACACATCATACCCGTAGTATATGTCTAGCTATTACAGTGTGGGCTCCAGGCAGCTGTCTACCTTACCTCATGCTCAGTGTGATCCAGACTGCATTTCATATCTGAACGAACACGTTACTAACAAGATGAAAACATGCTGCTAATGTCTGCGCTAAATGCCAAAACTGGATTTATACTATAAGTTATAATTAAGTGCTGGATTTTCCACCAATGCTGAATTATTGTCCATAACATATTGTGCGTGATTAGGCCGTATCGTATTAATTATATTCCTCAAAATACTTGTGTTTACTAGGGCTGCAACTAACGATTCTCTTCATTTTCGATTAATCTGAAAATGTCAAAAACAATTGTGAAAAATGCTCCTCGCAGTTTCTCAGAGCCCAAAGTGACGACGTCTTCGAATAGCTTCTTTTGTCCGAGCAACAGCCAAAAACCCAAAGACTCTTCTTCTAGTGTCAGAAAAGCAGCAAATCTCACATTTAGGAAGCTGGAAGCAGCTAATGAGAGTCGAAGTAATCTACTTCATTTTATTCTACTTTAATGTATTTATGCAGTAAAATCTTATTCTATTTTATTTCATCTATTATTTTTATTATTATTAATATTATCTTTTTTTCTTATCCCTCATCGATTTTATCCCTTTGTTTGTTTTTGTCTATTTTATCTTGTTTTTAGTCTAGATTTTATTTAACTCTAACTTTATATATTGTGTTTATTATTATAGCAGTTAAATCTATTTTATTACATTTTTATTTTTTCGCGTGCACTGCTCTCAGATTGTTTTGTTGCTGCTGTTCTTAGTCTCCACTTGTTCTGTCTCATTATCTCATCATCTACAAATAAAGTCCGACTGATTGATTGAAATGTTTGACATTTCTGCTTGAAAAATGACAGAAACGATTAATCAGTTGTGAAAATAGGCATTTAATTTTCTTTCGATCGACTCATCGTTGCAGCTCTAGTGTTTACGTTCTTGTATTTCCTGTGAGATTTGGCGTGATGATGGGAACGCCTTTCAGGTGATCGTGCTGAGCGTCTTTGTCAGATGTGCGTTATTGATCAGCAGCAGATTGTCTCTTCAACCTGCTTCGTGTCGTCTTCAAATTAACAAATCAAAGTGCTGCTGAAACAATATTCATATGACTGTTTGGGGCTAATATGATGCTAACATAATAACATGACACTTAATCAATGTCACCATGACAACAAATACAAATCCGCTAGCATCACATTATAACTTTGATGTTAAATACATAATAACGGTGCTAACGTGCCAATAGAACAGGAAGTTGATGCTAATATGGTATTAGCATCCCGTTAGCATACTGACTTGATAAAACTGTGATGAACTACAATACAAGCATGATGATGCTAACGTAATGCTAACATACAGACGTTACTGTAGTCCCTTAACTGTTTGTTTCGTAGCTGAATTAATTGATTAGTTCATTGCCAGAAATGTGATTGATTTTTGTGTTTTTTGATCAGTTGCTTGGTAATGAGGATTTCTCTGTCTGACACTGAACAGTGATGTTAAAGTGACCTTATACGTTTGGGTTTTTGGGGATGTTGAAGTTTCTGATTCGTTTTTGACATTTTATAAATAAATGGTTAATCCAGTGAACCAAAGAACAGTTGGTAGATCAAAGGTTCCCTGCCAGCGGAGTCCCACTGCTCCACAGATCAACAACACACAATTTACAACCATGATTGCAGACTACTCTGCTCTTGAATGTAACTGTTTTTAAGTGTGTTTTGTTCGCTCGTTAATTATTATAATAATTATTTTATCTTTTGTGTATTTATTCTGTTTTAATTGTACTCTCGACATCATTGGAAATGAGGGTATGCCCTCAATGATTCCTCGAGATTTAAATAAAGGTTGAATGAATGAAAGTGCTGTAATGCACCAGCAAAGGTAAAGAAGAAGAAGTAAGTATGCAAGTAAGAAAACAATACTTAAAAAATCTGCTTTGCAAATGTTTTATGAGGAAGGAAATGCACTTGACACGTTTGTTAGACCTCAAGGAAACACAATAATGGCTTTTGGTGAGTAACACTGGATGTAAACATAACAGGACTCCTTTAATCAATGACATCATGAAATGCACCAGCAAAGGTAAAGAAGAAGTAAGTATGCAAGTAAGAAAACAATACTTAAAAAATCTGCTTTGTTAGCTGCAGCCCTGTTCACAAGAGATGTGTGTTCTTACATACCATACGTACCTGTACACACTTGTGTATTTATATAAGCGGTGTAATGATTTTAAATTCCAATCTATGCCCTTCATTTCAACACATTGCCATAAACAAGACATCAATATACAATATTATCTTACACTTTCAATGTTCAGTACATTACCAGGCGCTAACATGTTTTACTTCTTATTTTTTATTTTTTTCCCGCCTCTTTGAGTGCACTCATATTGTTGGGTTTGTGACTGTGATTCATCCCTCTATCCATGTTCCTCTCTGCCTCTGAGCTTCACACTTCACTTACTACAGTCGGCTGTTAACAGACTGTCCTGTCAGTCATCTCTGGTGGCTGTTGTTGGATGTGGACACACGTGTAGAAACTGAAGCGGATCTGTCGTGTCAGACAGAACAAAACCTCCTTCAGAAGTCTCTGTCGTTGTGGATTTCGTGATACTGAGCGGCGACTGGAGGTCTGTGCTTGTGTATGTTGATGTCTGTGCTGCTGCTCTGTACAGTAAATCACTGAGGATCAGAGCGTCAGCAGAGCCGACCAACAATGTAAACCGTCCGTCTGTCCATCATACCTGCCTTCTCCTACCTCCATCCTTTCATCCTCTCTGCAGCCGGCTGAGCGGACAGCAGCAGCAGCAGCAGCGGTGGAGTCGCTCTCCCCTTCACGTCACTCGATGGGAGCATGGCGCCCCCCGGAGGCCGAACCTTCACTTAATCACCACCTCCTCCTCCTCCTGCAGCAGCAGTGGGGCACATCATGAATATTTCACCAGGTTTAACTCCACTTAAAATATGCATTCTAATTGGGCCTAAGTGCCGCAGCTCCGCTCTAAGTAGCTTTCCAGATTTCTCCCTCTCTAACTGACACGTTTCATGCGCCTGATATATTTTCTTACTGTTGCTTATTAATCTGTTTCTTCCTCTCGCTGAACTTTGCTGAACCTTCTCGCATTTCAGAGAGCCTTCTGATTCACAGTGGTGTCGTGTTGTGCAACATGGAGGCACAGGGGAGACCGGGATCCCCCCTCGCTCACAACACCAACACACTCAGGACCATGCACCATGTGCATAACTCAACAGTTCGCCCTGTAAATGAACATTTTGATGTGTTTCTTAACTAATATTCCTGCTTTGTTTAGAAATATTACTAATCTAAAAAAAAACTAACAGCAGAAACAAATTTAATTTAACTATAGTTCTGTCAGTCATTTTATAGCAGGTTTAAAATCCTTATCCAGGACAGTACATCATCTAGATACAGTTGATTGACTTGTAAATTAGAATTTCTTCATGTCTCCTCCTGCATCTTCTTTTCATTTATTTTATTTTATTGTATTTTTAAGATAACATAAACCTGTATTAATCCCACAGCGGGGAAATTTGCAGTGTTACAGCAGCAAAGGGGACAGTGCAATAGTAACAAACATCAGTAAAAAGCAAGATATAATAAGTAAATAAATAAGTAAGTAAGCAGACTCAACGGTTGAATTCACATTATTGCACATAGGAAATATTGATATTGCACAGTTCGGTACACACTGATATTGCATGAGTGAAATTGGCGTTTTTGGTGTGTGTGGTCTACTGGGAGTATAATCTAATGTTGATTATAAAGTTATTTAATCTTTATTTAACCAGGCAAGTCATTAAGAACAAATTCTTATTTACAATGGCGGCCTGGCAAAAGGCAAAGCCTCTGGAGGGAAAGGGGGGTAGGGGCTAAAAAAGAGATGTCAAAAGGTAAATAGACAGCGGTTCGCATCCAGAAAGACATTTCAACCCCCCTCACTGCTTACACAAAATCACAACAAGTATTTACATGGGACAAAAGGCATTACATAAATGACCTGCAGTCTGGCACACAAGCATCGGCAGGTAGCTGACAGACGACAGCATCAGGCGATACAACAGAACAAGAGACACAAACAGTAAGACAAACAGCAAGAGGACGAGAACAAGAACATGCACAGGACAGCAGTAAGGAGCAGACAAACAGCTGCACGTATCAGCAAGAATGTCCTCAACAGAGGCCTTGAAAGCTGACTTGGAAATACATTTAAACTATGGAGATGGCATGGTGGGTGGTGGGTGGTGGGTGGTGGTGGTTTCAGCGGAGAACAAAACAAGCGGTCCTATCATTTGCAAAAGAAACTGAAGGAGGGAACGTAGTTTTAGTGCATTAGCAGGTGCAGTGTGTTTCCCTCACCCTGCACCTCTGGACACTATTTGAACACTGCTGCACCTGAATCCAGTGTAGTGGAAGAGCATCAGATCTGATGAGGACTGACTGTTTATTCTGGTTACAGCTCTTTAAAAAAAATCACATTTTAGAGCCAAAAAAATGAAGCATTTCTGTGTTTTTGTTCCTTTTTAAATAATAATTCTGTGGCATAATGTGGACCAGAAGATGAAGCTCTACAGGACGTTACGCAGCCTAAGGAGGAGGAGGCAGTTTTTGGCTGATGTATGAAAAAACATCCTGCAGTTCACAGGATGTGTGGAGCCCACACACATAATCATAAAATCTATACAAACCACAGTGTGAGCACATACAGTACAGGACCATCAGCAGCGTCATCTGTATCAAAGACACACTGCAGAATTGGATTTGCAGCTTCCCTGTTTGTAGTTTTACTTGGAGAAAAGTAGATTATTGAGCATTTTAATGGAAGACATGAAGTGTACTGTACCGGAGATGGGCCCTCGAGTTGGAGTCGCATATAAATAGTCTTCTGACTTGACTCGTAACTCGTCCTTATTTGACTTGAGACTCGACTCCGACTCGTGAATAACGATGGAGCACTTATAGTCTTCCGATAAGTAGCAACGCACTGATCCATGAGGTGATCCATACCTTACATTGGAGCCAAAGCCTTTGGGCTACACAGAAAATCTGTATTTTGTAAAGAATGTGTTGATAACAGACTTTATTGTTTCATACGACAGGGCTGCAAGAAGCTAACAAACGTAATAGTTTTGTCTTCCCTTTTGTTTGTCAAAAAAAAGCTGCATGTATTTGTCTCCAAAACAAAACCAAAACACCATAAAAGGTTTATGTTACGGTTTCTTTTCCTTATTTTTTCAGATTTACTTTTTGACATCATCAGAAACTCGTATCTTACACAGGCAGTATTGTCTGAAAGGTCTCAAGTCAGAAAAACAGTAAAGATTTACATCTGTCAAAACAGTTCTGCCAAATTATGACAACTATTTTAAAATGTTTCAATTGCATGTCTTATTTTGCTTAAGCTATGTTTATATATATATATATATATATATATATATATATATATATATATATATATATATATATAACTTTAAGCCTTTGCTATTGTATGAAGTAATGTTTGAGTTAATGTAAGAAACTTTCATTTTGCCACCCGTGAACATCTCTGTCACCAAACCTGCGTGCACTGCCAAAATCTTCATCTTATAAAGTAAATTTGATCATTTAAAAGTCTGATTTTCTTAAAACAAGAGCCAGTGCAGTGAGATCATTTCAACCTGTAGTACAGGTGTATTCTGCCTTACTCTGTTTTCTTTCAGGATCCTGACACTGACACTCATTTATACTCGATTCTTCAGACAAACTTTTTTTTTGTATTGGACGCAGGTTAACATTATGAGGTCAGGGCTCTGTGCAGGTCAGTCAGGTTCTTTATGGAGCTGCTTCGTGCACCAGGACATCGTCATGTTGAAACAGGACACTGTTGTCTAAAATATTATTGTATGCTTTATTGGAACTAAGAGGATCAAACCAGGTAAAAACAGACCGAGACCAAAAAAACATACAAAAGTATATGGGCAGGGGTGTCCACATACTTTTGGCCACATAGTGTGTCTGTGAGTAATTTAGTTGACACTTCAGGTGTAAATTTAGGCCTTGATGAGTCACAACCGCTGCAGAATTTAGATCCAACCACACACACACACACACCAACATTTTTATACACTAACTCAGTCACACACACACACACACACACCAACATTTTTATACACTAACTCAGTCACACACACACACACACACACACACACACACACACACATTCTCACACACTCCAAATTTGAGGCTTGCTTTGTTCCATCAAACACACACACACACACAGAGGGGGTCCACTATGGTTTGGAGTAGAAAGAGACTCGCTGTTGGTTTCATCCTCGCCCGTCGCCGTAGTGACCGAGCTGCTTTGATTCTCCTCTCCACTACATCTCTCTCTCTCTCTCTCTGCCTCCCTATGTGTCTCGCCCTCTCTCTCTCTCTCTTTCTCTCTCTCTCTGTTCTGAAACATAATGGACGGCGGTAAGGCAGGCGCAGCGCTTTGTTGCCATGGCGATGGCAAAGGAACTAATAACCTGGTGGAGAGCAGATAAGGCCGGGAAGAGAGAGAGAGGAGAGGAGACGGGAGGATGGAGACACAATGAAACACACAAGGTGGTGGTGGGGGGGGGGGGGCAGCATGAGTATTATCACTGCGAGTATTAGGTGTGTATTCATCCACTCCAGCCTCATATGGTTTTAGGTATTTTAGGTCATTTTAGGTGTTTTGTTCAGGAATGTCTGAATTTGCTGAATACAAGATTGTCAGCAGTCTAGTCCAGGTTCCCCCCTCCAGGGGGAAGGTTCAGTGTGTCTCAATTTAATTAAATAATTGTCGGATTAATAAATAATAAGGGGCCTTAAGGCAGATCCTGCATCATGACCTCGTCTTAATCTCCTGTGTCAGAATGGCAGCAAACAAGTATAACAAATGGAAAAGGAAGCACATATACAGCGTATAGATCTTACTGCAGAAGTCAACATTTTGTCAACAGCACTCCACTGATTTATCGTCGCACTCCTGTGACACTGTCGGACTCACGATGGACGGTTTAAACAAAAAGAAAAAACATGGATGCAGCAGAACCAGAGACATCATCTCTTTTCATTCCACATTCTTCTTCTACCTACATTACCCACAATGCAACTACAGTGAATCTCTGTTCAAAGTACTGAAGTGAACTCCTGGCGGGTTAAACTGTAACATCTGAAGTGAAAGCAAATGGAAGTGAACCTGCTCACTGACACACACACACACACACTAAGAGGGTCATGAAGGCATGTGTGTGTGTGTGTGTGTGTGTGTGTTGTGGGGGAGGTGTTTTCCTCTCACGTCTTCCTGCTCTTCGTCTGATGTTGATGTTTTCGGAGCACTTCCAGGTCGACGTCGGAGAAACGCTTCGTCGCTTTGATCTCCTCCTTCAACGCCGTCGTACGCCTGCTGAAGTTTGTGTTTGTGCTCGGCTGGAAGAGTTTACAGACACTGCAAAAAATCCTACTTAACCTTTTTGCTTCACACAGATACACCCGTCCATTCTTCAACCGCATGAATGAACTTTAATATCTTCATTTTACTAG
This sequence comes from Macquaria australasica, assembly GCA_005408345.1. Taxonomy (NCBI): domain Eukaryota; kingdom Metazoa; phylum Chordata; class Actinopteri; order Centrarchiformes; family Percichthyidae; genus Macquaria; species Macquaria australasica. Next base: position 2,296,580 of record SEMN01000023.1, read on the forward strand.
ACAGGTCAAATGTCTTCAACGAAAACGCGTTGGCAGGGCCGTCGTGAACGCACACTGTTATTTACCGCTGCCACAGAAAAACAGAGGGAAGCTGATTTTACTGGTTTCTGAGTTTCCTGAATGAATCAGCTTCAGAGTCTGATATTCCCGTCTATATCAGTTAGCAAAGCTTTCTATATTCATCGGGTCCATATTGCTAACCATTTCCTCTGTTTTCAGGTACAACCTGCTCCTTTCAGCTACGTGATGAGAGTATAGTATGTGGACGGCAGCAGCCTGTAGCCGAGTGTACGGTGCAGGTGTTGGTAGTGTCGGAGGTAGTCAGGAGCCGCCATTACTCAAACTGCAGAACATCGACGCCGCTGTCTGAAAGCTACTAAAGACTCTACAGCCATGCTAACAGCTGTGTGAGCTAAATGCTAACATAACGATTCATAGCATGCTAACATGCTACACAAAGACAGTGCTAACACAACGACGTTTAGCAGGTATAATGTTTACCATGCTCACCATCTTAGAGTAGCATGTTAGCATGTTAACATTTGCTGAGTAGCACTAAACACAAAGTGCAGCTGAGGCTGATGGGAACATCGTGTTTTGAAGGTAAAGTGTTGCAGAAAGGAGAGAGGAACATAAATGTCAACCTCACGGTGGCGCTAGAGGGAAAGTTAGGGGATTATCATTAGGATTTATCCTCTGTGGACCGTGAATGTCTGTTGAGATATTTCAGTCTGGACCAAAGTGTTGGAACAACCGTGGCTAAAAAGAAGTACAGTAGGTTTTTCAGTCTTTATATGTCTAAATTGTGAATTCCAAAAAGTTGGACACATTTAGTATATCACACTGTGCAAGTTATTTTAAGAAATGGTTCACCTCGGGGGGCCCGCTGTGGCTCAGGGTTTGAAACACCAACCATGAATCTTCATCCTCATCCTCAGTTTGAATCTGACTGTGGACCTTTGTTGCATCTCTCTCTTCCTCTGTCATCCTTCTACTGGCACTATCTAATAAAGCCATCAAATGCAAAGACTGCAAAACAGAAAGGATTCACCTCATCATTCATTATCACTTACTGGTTTTATTTCAGGATTTGTTTGGATCCGTTGTGTCTTCTTCATTCACAGAGTTAGTCGCAGGTGAGTTCACCTGCAGGTCTAAAGACATGAACGCTTCTGTATTTCCACAATCTATGAATGTTCCTAAACAGCCAAGTGTCACCCGGCTCACTGAGCAATCTTAAATGTCAGGTTTTCTTTTTGTTGCTGTTGCATTTTTTAGTTGACTGTAGTTGTACATGTTTTGATTGATCACCTGTCTGTGGTGCCTTCATAAAACACATTGCATGATGAACCAAACTGCTCCATGAGCCTTAAACCCAAACTCCAGACGGATGATGACCACACAGGCACTATTCTGTATCAACAAACAGCTCAGGCCTCTTCTTCATCTGAACGTCCCTGCATTCATTCTTATTCAGCATGAACGGAGGAGATAATCCTTCACAGTAAACATAAAGGAACTTTCAGTTTTATCCTTCTAGCTGGCGGCCTCATCACTCTCCTCTTTCACACCTGTCACTCTGTACTGTGTAATAAAACATTATCTTAAAAAAGCCGAGAGTGAAAGTGAGAGGGAAATGTCAAATATTCTTGATATGGGAGGAATCGCTGAGATGGTGGAGTCTGTTTCTGACCTTCGGAGGAGATGTGAGATGAACGTTACCGCCAAACCGTCGGTGTCACGACCCATAATCGTCCAATCTGCCGAGCGCCGGGCGGAGTGAGCAGCGAGCGCCGAGCTGTTTGTTGTTGTTCTGGGTTGGAGGTCGAATGTGTGAATAATCCAGCGCTGCACCAAGCGCTGGCCCGATGGCTGATATCCAGACGCTTCCAGCACACGTACACACAGAAAGACCTTTCCCTTTTATAAATATGCAGACTGTCAGCAGCATGAAATATACAACATGAAACCAAAATACAAAAATAAGATCCTTCTAATGATGCTACCAACACTTTACAGTGAACTCTTTTTCTCCATTATACCCACTTCACACATCATTACACACATTACAGTGTACTCTATACTATTTTAACTGATGTTACTATTCTAACAATTATAACCATTATAGCCAAGTTCCTCTGATATAACCAGTGTACCAATTTTACCAATTATACTACAGAAACTTTACCAACTGTACTTGGTATAGCAGTATACTGCGCTGCAGTTTCACCTCCTCATTTGTTCAATCCAAACTGCCTTCCAGAATCAGAACCAGCACCGTGCTTGATGTTTAAAGAGTCCTCCACTGATTGATCATCTCTCTCCTGTAACTCTGTCGGACTCACGATGGACAGTTTTTTTTGTTAAAAGGATCCAAATCGATGCAGATTCCACACATTCTTCTTCCTCGTCAAAACCAGATGCCTACATTACCCACAATGCACCGCTTCCTCTGACAGCTATGTGTGAGATTGTGGTGTGTTATGCTAGCTAGTGGCTAACGTAGCCTGCAGCAGAGATGGTCTGTCAGCTCACTTCTGTCTGACTCCACACCAACAGACTGTTTTCATCTTCAGCGCCAACCGACACTGACTCAAGTGACATCACTCGAGGACATTTATCAGACTTCACTCAGCTCCCTCTGAGACACTAGAGGCTTCATACTACTTTTAAACATCTGCAGAACAACTCCCCAACACCTGGAAACACGCTGAGGTGGAAAATTGGTGGAGCTCCTCTTTAAAGCATCATTCCGGAAACTAGGTGATAGAAGCTACAGCAGATTTATTGCAAGTTCTCAACTCACCTCTCATAATGTGCCGTTATCAGTTATCACATTCGCTTCACCGTTAGAGAACCCGGCCACTGAACCAGCTGCTGGTTCTGATGGTTTAGATGCTCAGTGGTGAACCAGACAAAACACCACAGCAGCACAGTTTCCTCCGGCGTAGTCTGTCTTCAGGAGGCCTGGAAGTTCATCAGCAGCAGCGAACATGCAGCTCTGCCGGCTTCACTGACAGTCAAACACACCGACACATTATCTATTTTCTGATAACACAATGAGAAAAATATTCAGCAGAGCAGATCAACCTCTCGCCTCAGCATTTTCTTTTCTTTTAGACGCCAATGTCACGGCGGCGCTCTCTCCATTCTCCCTGCCCTCCATCTCCCTCTCTCACTCTGTGAAAGGGTCCGGAAATCTCTGAAATATTTAACACACATTACAATGAAAAAAAGGTGCATTTTTTTCTGCATGTGTCTGAGCCCAAAACTAATGAAAAGATTCCCCGACTTTGGCATTTGAGACTGTGCATAAGAAGCCAAAGAGGAGAGAGAAAAATGGGAGCTATTTGTTCACCGTATCAAAGAGCTGCAGACAGTTTCCCCCTTTTCTTTTTCTTTCTGGTCTCATTTAGCCTCATCTGAAATCAGTTTGGTACTTACACATGTAACTATCCAAATTGAATTTTCTGTGGATATTTCTAATGTGGTGCATACATTAAAAAGTGTATTTGCACATACGGGAGCACAGCTGAATAGCTTGAAAAGAGAAACTCCTCCAGTCGGGCTTATTACCCTCACGCCTGGACTCAGGCAGGGAGCAATTAATCATATTTTTGCTTTGGGTTAGAATACTGATTTCCATCTCTGCACACATGAAATGTAATATTATCGGAGCTGGAAATTCATCCAGCAGTAGGTACAGTTTGGCTCTGAGGCTTTCTGCTCCCCGCCGAGCCGAGCGCCATAAAATAATGTGAGGAGCTGGAAGACAGAGCGGCCGCTGCTCATCTGGACTCATCTGGTCTGTCTGTCTGACTGTCTGTCTCTCTGGGTGTTGGGTTTTTTGAATGTGCTGTGTGATGTGGTGCAGATGGGTATTTTGCTCCCATTTTTTGGTGATAGCACCCTTGGGGGGCCTCTGTGGTCAGGTGGTGGGGACTGGGATTTGGGAACATCTAAGAGGCCTCTAATGTTTAGAGGCCGGTTTACTTATATTCCTTTCACATTTGATGGGTTAAGGTTGCTCTGTTGTGTGTGTCATATCTAGATGAATCTAGGACACTTCTCTTCTTTGTGATAAGGTATCTGTGGTTTTTGCAGCTTAAACGCATAAATCTACAAATATAGCACAGCATCCTAACAATATATTTTAGAATATATTTTCTTCTTGTGTACGTATGTATGTGTTTTAATGTAATGTTGATTCACATTCACATGGATGTGTGGCAAATTACTAATTATTCCAATTATATCAGAACTGTGTCACGTCCATGTAGAATAAAAAAAGAATTGGGGAAGAGAAGAGAGAAGTAGTGTGCAAGTATATTTTTATCGTTGTGTTTTTAATGAAAGAGGCTCAGAAACGCAGCAGAGCAGCAGCTTCAGTGTTCCTACACAGGGTGCGTTCAAGTACAGTACTGAGTGTAGGTCACCAGCATTTTGGCAGCACTCAGAGCCCAACACACAATCACACAATCACTGTGGTTACACACTTAAAAACAGAAGAAAATAGATTTGAAGAGTAAAAATACACCTCGGGTTGCAGTAATGTGTGTACAGCCTAATGTTTGACAGCTGGGTTGTTTAAAATAGAAGTAAATCTGTTGCGTCACACACTCGTCAAAGAGGCTCAGAAAAGCTAGACTTATTGAAAGTCTGTCTTAACTCAATTTCTGAGGGTTAAAAGAACACTGCAACATTTTAATAAATACGGTTCTTTGTCATCTTAACTTAACTCATAGTTCTGTAAAGATACATGTTAATATCTTATATATATATATATATATATATATATATATATATACCGATCGGACATAACATTATGACCACCTGCCTAATATTGTGTAGGTCCCCCTTTTGCCGCCAAAACAACCCTGACCCGTCGAGGCCTGGACTCCACTAGACCTCTGAAGGTGAGCTGTGGTATCTGGCACCAAGACGTTAGCAGCAGATCCTTTAAGTCCTGTAAGTTGTGAGGTGGGGCCTCCATGGATCGGACTTGTTTGTCCTGCACATCCCACAGATGCTCGATTGGATTGAGATCTGGGGAATTTGGAGGCCAAGTCCACTGCCATTAGGGAATACCGTTTCCATGAAGGGGTGTACTTGGTCTGCAACAGTGTTTAGGTAGGTGGTACGTGTCAAAGTAACATCCACATGAATGGCAGGACCCAAGGTTTCCCAGCAGAACATTGCCCAAAGCATCACACTGCCTCCTCCGGCTTGCCTTCTTCCCATAATGCATCCTGGTGCCATGTCTTCCCCAGGTAAGAGACGCACACGCACCTGGCCATCCACATGATGTAAAAGAAAACGTGATTCATCAGACCAGGCCACCTTCTTCCATTGCTCCGTGGTCCAGTTCTGATGCTCACGTGCCCATTGTAGGCGCTTTCAGTCGGTACACAGGGGTCAGCATGGGCACCCTGACCGGTCTGCGGCTCCGCAGCCCCATACGCAACAAACTGTGATGCACTGTGTGTTCTGACACCTTTCTATCAGAACCAGCATTAACTTTTTCAGTAATTTGAGCTACAGTAGCTCTTCTGTTGGATCGGACCACACGGGCCAGCCTTCGCTCCCCACGCGCATCAGTGAGCCTTGGCCGCCCATGACCCTGTCGCCGGTTCTCCTTCCTTGGACCACTTTTTGTAGGTACTGACCACTGCAGACCGGGAACACCCCACAAGAGCTGCAGTTTTGGAGATGCTCTGACCCAGTCGTCTAGCCATCACAGTTTGGTCCTTGTCGAAGTCGCTCACATCCTTACACTTGTCCATTTTTCCTGCTTCCAACATCAACTTCGAGGACAAAATGTTCACTTGCTGCCTAATATATCCCCCTCACTGACAGGTGCTACTGTAATGAGATAATCAATGTTCTTCACTTCACCTGTCAGTGGTCATAATGTTATGGCTAATCGGTGTGTATATATATATATATATATATATATATATATATATATATATATATATATATATATATATATGATTGGTTGATCCAACTTTTGATCCAAACTTAACGCTATTGTACAAGTATATGTGAATATCAGTGTGTGTGTGTGTGTGTGTGTGTGTGTGTGTGTGTGTGTGTGTGTGTGTGTGTGTGTGTCGGTCCAGTACAGAAATATGTCCAAAGCAACACAAAAGAAATGGTTTTTAGCAGCGACCCTAAAAACAGACTTTAGTGTACGTTTGCTTTGGTCAAGGTTGGTTGGTTAAAGATAATTATTTTGCTCTTCTTGTTGGCTCTTAATTTGATAGTCTGTGTAGAGAGGGAGACAGAAGACATGTGGAGACAGAGAGTCAAACTGCAGACAACAGGAAGACCCCACTGAAGATAAGTCTTCATGCTACAACCTTAAATAATGTTTTAGACAACAGCGTTCTTCCAACTTTGTGTCAACAGAAATGGTTTTCCCAGTTTGGTGTAAAAGAACTTGACTGTCCTGACCTAACCTCAACCACATCCAACATGTTTGGGATGAACTGGAACTGGACTGTGATCCAGACCTGATCCCCCATCATCAGTGTTGGACCTCACTGATGGTCTGGTGTCTGAATGCAGCAGCTTCAACATCTGCTGGAAGGCCTGAAACCAGAAGAGTGGAGTGTTTATCTCTCACATTTTGTGGGCGTGATGTTCAGTTGTCTACATACTTTTGTCCATGTAGTGTAACTTTTATTCTAACGTGTAAGAATGAGCAGTAAACTGAAGGATGTATCCCTGAGCAGTTTCCGCTTCTGCTGACATTTTGCGAGACGCTCAAATGAGGAGACGACAGCCTTCAGTTAAGGATACGACAGGTAAGACAGGTGCATGTCTGTGTGTGTGCTTCCTGTCCACACACCTGAAGGGCTGTTTGTCTTTTACAACATCAGAACCGACTTTTTATCTGCTGCTGCTTTTAATTACAAAGCGCTGATTGAGGCGGCAGTTTGAAATGAGAAAAACCTTGAAAAGATCTGCCCGTTCATGAATCACCTTTTTATTTCAAACTCCTCCCATTAGCAGTTTATTAAAATCCTATTTGTGGATAATAAATGCTTTCTAGCCATTAGTGGGATGTCAGACGCACTTTGAGCGGTGGGGTTATTGTGTGACGTGCCCTTGGTTTTCAGCTGCGTGAGTGTTCACAGAAAGAACCTGCACTGCTTCTAAAAACAGGAAATGAAAACATACAAAGGCAGTTCTTATTTCCATGTTTATCACCTTGAGTCAGCGGATGAAAACATATAAAGCATCAGAACAGAAAGACAAAACACAAAATACAAAAACAGAATGAAAACACACACACACACCTGCGTCTCAGTTTTTTCCTTTTTTCACTCCATGAAGTGAAAAGCTCAGTTGTTGTTATTTTGCTGTTGAATCAGTTTTCTGACACCCGATCATTTTTCTCTGTATCACTTCCAAAATACATATCAGAGAAAATAGCTGCTGTGTTCCTCCTTCCAGCAAAACAACTAAAAAACATATTTTTTTCTTTTTCTTTTTTTTGCAGATATGAGGTGTTCTAGTTCAATTTCAACTTTATTTGTAAAACTCAATTTTGCACAAATGCAACTTTTAAAATGTCTTACACAAGAGTTTTAACCAAACAAAGTTGTTTCAAAGGTTTGACAAAGAAGTTCAACGAAGAGGAAATAACCAAGCAGTCGTGTTCAGAAAGTAAGATGCCGAAGCTCCTCTGATCTCTGCCTGTTGATGCTATTTTGACTTCTGTACAAACAAGTAGAGAAGTCAAAAGAAATCAGGCTGATTTGGGGTTAAAAAATGTCATCAGTCTGAGCAGATACAGAGTATGTGATACTGTTAGTGTGAGAAACTACTTTTTCCAACTGAAAGGGAAGAGTTGAAGGGGTTAAATGTGAGTGTGAGTCCAGCCAAATGTCTTGAAGATGCCAAACGCAGTTTCACCCAGAGCTGTGGAGGTGAAGCAGGCGAGTCGCTGCTGACCAAACAGATCTGCTGAGCTCTTGTCAGATGTACACAGCGCAGCCAGACCATTAAGAGCTTTATAAACCAGAAGTCAGAACCATAAACACGGCGAAGGTTTCTGAGGAAACGATTGATGCGGTCGAGGTTTTTTTTTGTTCACCTGACAGCAGCAGTTTGTCTCCGAGCTGCAGCAGTAATGGACCGAGCTCCCAGTCTGACTGCCACTGGCTTCACATCAACTGATCATCAAGTCAGACAGTTTCTACTTCATCAGGCTTGACTGCCAATCCAGAACAAAAAACAGTCGGATGTGCCAATTAAAGCTGCCATTTTCTCTCCTTCTGTCTAGTCAAAGATGTGTTCTACCTCAAAGAGAAACCTGATTTATTCATTTATTCACATTTCAGGGTAACACCTGGAACCAGAGTGAACAGATTACAAAAAACATCCTAAACTTCAGAGATGGAAAGACACGATTTAATTCCTCTTTTATATTGTGCAAAGAAACACTGTCGTTATTTATTACCCACCATTATTTCATTTGCCGGATCAAAATGTTCTGTTATTCTCTCTTCCCCGGCTCGTCAGACGACACAGACTTCTGATCAAACTTTTAAAAGTGCTTTTGAGGTTTCTTGCACCGTTTTGATGAGCTCATGTTAAAAATTCTTTTCAAGGTTTTTTCTTTTTTTAATATAAATCTCTCTGGTTTCTCTCTGGTTTCGTGTCCTGAGGGAATCAGATAACAACAGTATCAACAGTATGTTCACCCCAGCAGCTTCACTCATTTCTGTCTGTATGTGCAGCTGCAGGCGGTCGAGTGAGCGAGCTTCACCAGAGAGTAGTTACTAACACGATGTCAGTGGGGAGCGCTGTGGAAAACCCTGGGTTGGTAGACGGGATGAGTATAAAGGCCAGTGGTTCCCAACCTGGGGGTCAAGACCCTCCGAAGGGTCGCAAGATCAACAAGATCATTGACGAATTAGGAAAAACAAAGCTACACAAAACTTGGGCTATTTTACTGATTTGTTTTTAAACCAAATCTTTAAACCTTTTTTGCTTGTGAAATATTAAAAAGTTTTACCTCTTCATCACATGAAACAATCTACAAAGAGAACGTCACTGTGGTTGAACATCTCACAGCTCTTTAGGCTTATAGGACCTGCGATGAGGGATCAGTGGGCGTTACGTGTTTATAAAAGGCCACAAGCCAAAAAGGTTGGGAAACGGTGACATACTGTAGGTGATGTAGAGATTTTCTTCAGCCAGTTTAAAGGGTTAAACAGCTTTATATTTCTACCTCTTCAGTCTGATGCAAACACTTAGGCTCCATCCACACTAATACGTTTTTATTTTAAACGATCTCTGTCCACACAAGCATTTTATCACAGTTTCAGAAATAATCTCCGTCCATACTACACGCCTGGAAATGCATATCACATGACCATTCACGTGCACGCCAGTGTAAACAGGAAGCAGATTGTCTGCTCTACGGTTGGTCGCTTAGTTAGCTGCAGGAAATACTACGAACGAAGAACAGCAATGGAGAAAAGTCAGATTTCTCTGCTTGGACCGACGACCAGGTGGAACTGCTACTGACAGGAAGTGTTGTTTGTTATTAATGTTGAATTAACTGCTGGGAGTCAAGCCTGAAAAGGGTCACGTGATCGGGGTGTGACGAATCAGGAAAGGACACGTCGTAGCTGTTAAGACCCAATCAGGAAGCAAACGCGGGTGTCTGCGTCATCATTTCAAACATCATTTTAAAACGTTGTCCGTCCTCACTAAAACACAATCCCCGAGTTTCAAACTAAAACAGGGTCAGCAGCGTTTTAAAAGTCAACACAAGTCAACCCTCCTGCAGCTCCACAGTGGCTTTTCAGGAGACTTTGCATTGGTATGTGTTCAGTTGAAGGGGCTGTAACGGTGGTTGAGTACTGTAATTATTGATTTTTGAAAGCGTAATTTGTTTGCACTATACGCTCAAAGCTAGTGTGTGTGTGTGTGTGTGGGGGGGGGTTCAGGCTCTGATCATTAACATGCGTGCCAAAGGACAACACCACAGAGCAGGTCCAAGTTCACTGACAGGACACACTGGGGTTATATACACACATCAGAGATAAAAAGCACAGTTGAGTTAAACATGTACGTCAAGTGTCACGCCCTGTGTGTGTGTGTGTGATTGTCTGAGTGGAGACAGGTGTGCTGGATCCGGAGCAGACCCCCACCAGCTGCATCCCATCCTGTAATCTGGACTCCTACAAACACTGGCCAGAGCGTCTGCGTTTCCAGCCTACTTATGTTCGTCAGTAGTAGGAAGCGGTTTAAATACAGCCAGGGTCTCCTCACCAGGAAGAAACTTTCTGCAGATAACAAGTTTATATAAATTAGCTGCTGATTTGGGCAGTGATGTTAGTGAACTGAAAAAGGGAAAATGTACTGACAGGGTTGACTGAGATCGAACCTGTACTGTAACTCTGTGATCACTCATTATCCTGAAAACTCTCAGCTCTTCTGCTCTCCTTGTTGCGTCGCTGACATGAGGACACTTTCACTCCGTAATAAAGCTTATCATGGCTGGTAATTGCCCCTCATTACCTCGGCATTTATCTGCCTCCCATCTCCTTAACGGGATAAAAATCAATCAATAGCTGCTCATCTTTGCTCTGCTGCTGCTGCTGCTGTCGGAGAGAAAATGGCGAGTGGTGGAGGTGGTGGAGGTGGTGGTGGTGGCGGGAGGCGGGAGGAGTGGATTAGGGCTGCCGCCCGGAGCTGCTGTGATGACACCATACAATCCTAATGGGCTTCTTCACGCCGCGCTCACCTAATCACCCATATCAAACCCTCTCACAGTAGAGCCGGAGCCTCTTATTTATTTGATTTCTCTCACATTAAATTATATACTGTAGGATTTAGAAAAGGGATTATTTTTTTTTACCCTTGTAAGAAGCCTTAGCCACTTAATTAGGGCTGAAAATAATACTGCAATTATTTTTGCAGAGGTTGAGAATGGGATTTTTATGGCCTTGGAGTATTTAGTTAATTATAATGTTGCACTCTGCCCTGCTAATTCCTCAGAAACTTTCCAGCATTTTTTTGTTGTGTGACTGAGGAGTTTTTTGTTTTTTTCATTCAATCTGCTGTGACTGCGAAGCCATTGTTATGTAGACTGTTGTTTATCAGTGCTGCTGCTGCTATCAGTAACACAGCTCATCATTCACTGCCATATTGTTCCAACAAACAATGGATCTGTGTTTGCAGCATGCAGTACAGAAATCTGATTTACAGATCAATGGGCTCGATGGTTTTGTCTTCCACACAATGAGCCATGATGAGACTGTGACAAGCTGAAGGTGGAACAATGGCAGCCAGGAGTTTTCTACTTTACGTGTGTGTGTGTGTGTGTGTGTGTGTGTGTGTATTTTATTTCTTTGTCCTCGTGCAAAAAATAATTTATATAATAACTGCAGCCTTCAAACACAACAGATCCACTGAAAGAGTTTCTACGCTGCAGTTTTCAGTGGTGAAAGAGTGATCAGAGGAACAAACTTGTGATTCAGTCGAATCTACAGATGCATTATTAGCTTTGACACCACATCCAGTAAATAAACTTGACTTCCATTGGATGGAGGTGTCTGATTAAAAATCTGGACACCTCCAAATATATCTCAACCAGGAGAAATGAACGGAGCAAAAAGACTGCGTAACATATCTGGTGCGAGCATTTTAACGTTCCATAACGTAACGCCGGTATTTTGATATTATTTTTATTTTATTTTACATATTTTGGGGTCTAAATGACTAATAGGTACAAAAAGATTTTGGAATTAGTCCAGTAGATCTCCTCAGGGGCTGCGATGTCTGCAACATAATCCTGCACCCGTCAAGGTGCTTGTTTTTGCCACTGACTCTGGTTTACATTGTTATTCTAAGTGTCTGACAACATTATGGGAAGGATCCCTACAGAGACAGACTGTTTGTTAAAGAGTAAGATCCTTTTTGTTTAACCAGAAACACCGTCGTCTTCCTGCAACAACTCAACCTCTCGCCAGATTTCAGAGCGAGAAAAAGGATCTTTAACAAACGGTCCGTCTCTGTAGGGATCCTTTCCACAATGCTGTCTGAGGCGATCTACTGAACCAATTCCAAAACTTTTGGTAACTGTTATTGTCATTTAGACCCCAAAATATGAAAATAGGGCCCAGGTTTTAGATACCAGAAGGACCCTTTAAGGTGTCCTGTGGAGTTTAGTAAACAAACAAACGTTATATTTACATTCACCGTTACTCACCAAAACTCACTGTGTTTGCAAATTGTTGTCACATTTGTGTTTGTGAACAAACCTGCTGTAAAACTTGCTGTTTATTGAATCCTGAGACACCGCCTGGTGTGTTTTGTGTTTCGCTGTAGTGAAAGCAGCATTCTAAAAACAAGCAGAGCAGCTAGTTTCCATCAGTGACTCTCACACAAAGTGCTGGTACACACAGTGATGTAAAGACAGCAGTCTGCAGGTAGAAAGAAAGCAGCCCCATGCAGTCTGTGATCCAGGATGTAAACACCTGGAGGGGAGTCAGGCGGGGACTTCAGAGTCTGAAACCAGGTTTCGTGCGTCCTGTGAATGCGCCTTGTTTCTTCACGGGGCCGAAGGCCGACGGCACCCAGCGCTGTTTGTTTTTTTATTCCCATGGGACACTCAGATGTGTGGAGAGGTGCTGCTGTTTGTGTTGGATATAAACCAAAGAAGAAGAAGCTCCCCCCCCCCCACCTCCAGCTCTGTCTTGCTAAAAAAAAAAGAAGGGAAGTAAAGGTAGAAGTGAAATCCCTGCGGTGCTTCACACTCCGACAACTTTTCTCTTCTCTCAAACTTTTCTAATGTTTTCTAACAAATTACATCCATTCATCGTGAGAAAACACAGCGTGTGTTTGTGAGCAGTAAAAATGAGGATCTGGATCCTCCGAGCGTCCACTCGTCCGTCATCGGTCATGCCTGTCACGCAGCAGCTGAGGCATCGCTCTCCGTCTTGTTTGTCCCGGTGACGTCCGGCTCTGGATGGATGAAGCTCGGCGCTCAGGAGGCCCGTCGATTCAGGTGAGGAGTTTCCTTCGTTAGTCACAGTTGGTTTTATTTTTTCACAGCAGGAGGAATTGTGATTGAGGGAGGGAGACTGATATCACTGCGAGAGGCTCGAGACGCCCACCACCTGGGCTTCCTGCTCACAGTTCATGAAGGAGGCGTTCGCTGCCGTGAGGCGTTCAGGGGCTCTGAGAGAAAGAATGGAGCGGATCATTTGTCTTTGCAGCCAGGCGTCATATTGTTCTGCTTTTACAATCAACGTTTTTTTGTTCCATGGCTGCACCATCCCATCCAATGGACATATTCTACATGTCTTGTGCATCATCTTAGACACACACACACACCGAAGATCTGGCCTGAGAGATTTGGAAACTTTACGATCTCAACTAGAATTTTTAAAAATGTTTGGTTACACAGTGTGAGACTACCTCTCTGCTTTAACTTTGAACAGTAAAAACCACAGACTCTATATAAAGATGGACGACATGACAGCGAAGCCAAAAGTGAAGCCAAAACACCTGGATCGCCCCCTGATGGCTGGCTGCAGTATAGGTCATAAGCCCCGCCTCCTCCATGTTAGCAGACGGGACATGGATCAAACTGAAAAGTCAAAGTACACGTCAAATAAAATGTTCCCAAAGATGGTTTCTGTCATTTCAGGTTCTTATCACGCTGATGTTTGTTCAAGTGTTTGTTTTTCTGATCAGTTTGGTTTGAATTAGTTATTAAGGGGGGGTGTGATGTCATGATTGACAACTGTGGTGTGCTCCTGATTGGTTCAGGTGGGTGTGTGGGCGGGACCTCGATCACTACTGCACAGACTCTGGCTCCAAATGACGTTTCCAGAGCAAGATGGCAGCTCCTGTATCCGGGATACTTTGGCTTCATTTTTGTACAGTGGGAGGAAGAGGAGACGCGTCTGTGGTGTAAACAGAGCAAAAACATTTGATTTATTTGTTTTTTCTTTTGGCATTTATTTTAATGATATATAAACATTAATCATTTGAATTTATGTATGCATTTCTTGCAGTTTTCCTTACTTGTTTCCACTTGTTTTAATTTGAATAATAGAAATAAAAACTTAGATCAACATTTCTTCAATCAATGGGACAAACGTTATCAGCTCCTATAACAGCTGCCAAGACTTTTGTGTCGACTGAAAGTCATATTGGCGAGTCTGATATGTCAATCACTGCTGACTGGTTCGAGTCAGGCCGGATGGCAGTCTGGTTATCAGGCTACAGATATTCCACTGTATGATCTCAAGATTACAACTATCACATTTTCATTTATTGTTGCATATTAATAGTCCACTTCACATATTCCTGCATTTACATAGATTGCATTGCGTTGTATCTCATTTCAGTTTTAGTTTAGTTTTTATCCCTTTTTAAGATTCTTAAATTCATTCTTAACCAGCTGGAAAGATATCATTTTTAAATGTGTATTCAAACTTTAATTCTGTAAACCTTTGTCAGTGTTGTTTTGCAGAAGATGCAGATAGAAGAATCAGATTTATGTCTACTGTCTTCCCAGTGGGTGTGATGCTCTGTTCAGCTCACCTGTACTTTACTGCACTTGACTCAGTAGAAGTGAGGAGCGTTTTTTTGTTGGTTTTTTTGCATTGTTTCACCTCCTGCCAGCAGCTCTGAGAGTCTCTCTCCTCAGAGGCAGAAGAATCACAGAAAAGGTCACGAGTTGGGCGATTGGCAGCTGGTATTTGCGGCGCAGTCAGCCTCCATCCCGTCCACGCTGGCCCGACGTGTTACCGCGAGCCACCGCCATGACACCTACAAGCGCTGACTGCTGTACGGAGTGTTCTCCTCCCTGACAGACGGCGCCGAGGGGTTTTGAGGACCGTGTCATTTAACATGGAACACCTCCTCCGCCTCGACTCGGCGGAGGTTTGAATCTCAGATCAGATCGAGCAGCAGAGAGAGCGGGAGGAGGAGAAAAGGGTTTTCAATTACTTACTGAATGGCCAACGATTAGAGGCTGTCAAAATGCATTATGTGAAAAAAGTTC
Source organism: Macquaria australasica (assembly GCA_005408345.1). Taxonomy (NCBI): domain Eukaryota; kingdom Metazoa; phylum Chordata; class Actinopteri; order Centrarchiformes; family Percichthyidae; genus Macquaria; species Macquaria australasica. The sequence continues at coordinate 2,311,623 of SEMN01000023.1, forward strand.
AGAATTGATCCTCTTCCTGTGTGCGTCAGCTGGTTATTTTTACCTTTTTTTTCTTTAAGGGCTTTTGGCAGTTTGACTGCTTTGTGATTACAGGAAATGATTCAGAGCTGAAGGACCTCGGCGCTGATGTCGGTCAGTCCGCCACTTTGAATTGTGTTGAAGATGTACCGACATTCGTGGACCCCAGAGGATGAATCTTACTTACTTTTCCTGCAGCGCCATCATAGAGTCGAAATTGTAATTTTTCCAACACTTTGATTTATGACCAAACACCTGCAAAACTCAGCTGTGTTTAGTACTAATTAACAAATGTTAGCATGCTATCTAAGATGGTAAACATGCTACCTGCTAAACATCTGCATGTTAATTTGTAGATTTGAGGGTGAACACGTTAAAGTGCAGAGTGAACATCAGCACATCATCACTCATTCACCTCACATCAACGTTTTCGGCTGTCTTACCTTCATCAGTGTGTCTGAGGTCGTTTCAGTCCATCGTGTCATGTGACTTATAAATCAACAAGTACACAAAACATCATTACCATCGTCTTTTTAGAATCATTTTTACTCCTAGGAGTAAATGTTGTACTGGACTGTACGTACGGAAACCTGATGAAGGCAAGTTAGCATTGTCACTGTGAGCATTTAGGTCAAAGCACCGCTGTAGTACAGCCTCACAGCCTTTATTTAAAACCATGGGTCACTATTTAAATACTGGCTACTGATAGTTGTTGGAAGGTAAACGTTTTCCTCTCCTGATGGTCTTGGTGCTGAGCTAGCCTAAAAAGGTCCTGGATCTATATCTGTGCTGGACACACGAAGATGAAACTGATCATCTGACTCTAGCTAAGATGGGAAAAAAGGATTAAGACAGATAAAGTTAATTTCCCAGCTTCTGCCAACACCTTCTTCAGTCTCCCTCAGGACCTTCCTCCTCCTCTTCCTCCTCCTCCTGCGGCCCTGCAGTCCCAGCGCTCGGCCTGACATTTCTTTTCCCTGCCTTCCTTCCTTCCTTCTTTCCTTCCTCAGGGCCTCCTCTTCCTCTCTGACCCTCGTCGCTGCTCTCTGCCCTCAGAAATGTCATCCTGCCAGCGTGCGACAGTGTCGGGTCTCTGTCACCGCTGCGAGGAAGACGCTGTATCAGCAGCGAGCGCACGGCGACGCTCTGCTCTGCTGTCACATCGAGAGGGGACGCAGGGCCGCACGCTTTCAGTATCGCCTGTAAAACTCAATCAAACCACCCGCCGACTCTGAAGAGCCTTAGGCGGCGGCGGTGGGAGGGCAGGGCAGCGGCGGGGGTCGCTGTATAAAGAGCGAGTCAAACGAAAAGCAGCATGGCAGCTGGCGACTGGCCTTTTAACGTCAACACATCCTGTGAGTAAATAAAAAGAGACAATTGTTTGGTCACATTGCGATGGCACACACACACACACACACACACACACACACACACACAGTGGCAGTGTGAGTGTGTTAAACGGTTATTTGCTCTGGCTGCCTGAGCCAATAGAATTCAACCAGCCGTGGAGGTGTGGACACACAGCGAGGCTTCATCCACGATTAGACTGAGAGCTCAGAGCCCAGCACAGGGATTACCTCACTGTGTGTGTGTGTGTGTGTGTGTGTGTGTGTGGTCAACTGCACATTTGAGGACTGATTTTTGGAACTAGTATTACTACTGTATGTTTGTGAACATTTTTATACCAAAAATGTTCCGTTTCACTAAATATCATCTCTTACTTTGACATGTTAAATCTGAAGATGCACAAAACTGATTCAGAACCTGAATTTACAAAATGATGAACAGCAGCTCAACAAGGCTTCATCAAATGGTGCAATATCATCTCACCTAAAATGAGTCGGCCACCAGACAAAAGAAACATCTGTAACTGCACATTTAACCGCCAAAGTCGACCATTGTTGTTCTCCAGAATACCAGAATAAAAATGTTATCATTTGTTAAATGTTCTGAAGAATATCTTGCACCAAGAAATGTTCACTAACAAAAGAGAACGCTTTGAGAACAATAAGAAAACATACGATGTAAATACAGAAGAAACAAATGCACATTGTCCAGTGATGCAGGTGTGTGACTGTTAGTTGTGCGGTCGACGTTGTTGTTGTTGTTTATCCATAATGATCTACTCTGACCTCATACCGACGCCCCCATTACATCACCTAAAATCACATATTTGAAGACCGTTTAAAAAATGTTTTTTTATCTGAGCCCTTGTGTCCCCATCACAGACTGCATATAAAGATGGCCGACGCGTCTCCTCTTCCTCACTGTACAAAAATGAAGCCAAAGTATCCCGGATACGGGAGCTGCCATCTTGAGCTGGTGACGTCATTTGGAGCCACAGTCTGCGCAGTAGTGATCGAGGTCCCGCCCACACACCCGCCTGAACCAATCACAGCACACTCACAGCTGTCAATCATGACGTCTTACCCCCTTTTTATAGCATCCAATAACTAATCAAAACCAAACTGATCAGAAAGACGAACAAACATCAGCGTGATAAGAACCTGAAATGACAGAAACCATCTTTGGGAACATTTTATTTGACGCGTACTTTGATTTTTCAGTTTGGCCCATGTACCATCTGCTAACATGGAGGAGGCGGGGCTTATGACCTATACTGCAGCCAGCAGTACAGGTAGGGGAGCTGTCATGTCGGCCATCTTTATATACAGTCTGTGGTCCCTACCACTTTTCAACTCTATCTATCTATCTATGAAACTAAAGGGAATGCAGGATGTTTGCCCAATATTTTTCTTTCAGAGACTCGTAGAGGAAAGCTGAGCAGACTGAGGTTGAGTGTGTTGTATGAAGTGTGTGCGCGACCTTTCACAGATTAAGGCTGAGTAGACTCTGCCCAAATTTCTATGATTTTCTGAAACTCATCTTTCAGTGAATCCTCGTCTCTGTGGGAGTTTTGTCTGTTAACGAGGTAAAACTGCTAAATAAAATAAAAAAGAAGAAAGGTGACACCAGCCTCTGGTGCTGCCATGAGATGAAAACTCACTGCTGAGACTTGGAGTTGAGGATGTGATGAATTTATTTTCCCCCCTTTTTTTTGAATTATTGATTCAGTTTAACTATTGAACCCTGGGTGGTTTGTTTTTAATTACTCGGTTAGTTTCAAACACAAACGGTTACGTTCTGAGAAAAACAATCTGCTTTTCATGAGCTTCCACCGAGCTTTCATTCAGCTCTCCTGTAGTTTGTTTGCCAGTAATTATCATGTGAACCGCTTCAGTGTAGAAACAGTAATAATCAGATATCTCTGGTGTTATTCTACCAGAACAGAGCTCGAACTGTTACGCTCCAGAACAGACACATGAAGCTTTTCCATCATTAAGACCTTTTTGTATGTGTGAAAAGTAAAAATCATTACTTTTACACAGAACTAAACCAGCACACAAACTGTAAAGTGAGCAGCAATTCTCTCAGCAGTACATTTAGGTGTCTAATTACAGGGAATAATTTTGGAGATTTATCAGAAACGCTCCTTCAGCCTCTGAGCAGGTGGGTCGGTGTACGTGTTTGACAGCTGAGCCAGCAGAGACACAAAGGAAACTAACTGGTTCTGGTAACTTTAGCTTACAAACAAACAGAAGTAGTAATAAAACAGTACAGTAATCCAGTAGTCCTAGACATAATCATAAGAATAACAACCTAACTTGTAAATAAGCCACCTACCACTTTTTCCAACAACTGCACACTGTTTCTGGGTGTTTTCACACCTACAGTTGATTTGCTCTGGTCTGAATCAGCTGATGAGTTTGTAAACTTGGTTCAGTTTTTTTCACACAGAGAAAAATCCAAGCAAACCAAAATGCATCACTACAAACCAGGTGAGAACGTTCTCTCTGCTTACTGGACAGATGTGTCTGTGGCAGGAGCAGGAAAGTAAATACAGGAAGAAGGTCCTGTGTTCTGGACTAGTGGATATTTCTGTGAGAGAAACATGGAGCAGCGGCACAGTTGGCACTTGTTCATAATCCTGGTGACTATCTGGGCACTTCGAGGAAATGTCAGGAAAATACTAAACCGCTTCACACTTTGCAAAGAAGACGTGCTGCCTTCATATGACGGAGCAGAACTCCATAAGAAGGAACTCATGGAGTCCACCTGGTAGTTGGGTCAGATCGAGGTAGGATCAGGTTCGCACCACAAACGAACCAGACCCAGATGCGATTACTGTGTTCACACCTGCCCAAACGAACCGCACTGAGGGGGAAAATTCAACCAGGGTTCAACTCAACCGAACCAAATAAGGCAGGTATGAAATGCTCTTAGTATCATGGAGGCAAGCGACCCACAAGAGGAATTAACTACAACACTGATCTTAGACATTTATCCTCACCTGGTAAAGACTAAACTTTCCGACCTACGACTGCATCATTTTTTTTGTTGTCGGTCTTTCAGCAAATCTCTGTGAAGCAGTCGGGTGGAATTCAGCCTCATTTGCGTAAAGTTCAAATGTTTCAGAAACCCAGAAACTTTCTACCCCAAACTGACTCAGAAACTCATGCATGCATTTGTTGTGAGCCGGCTAGATTACTGCAGTTCTCTGTTTATGGGTCTTCCAAACAAAACAATCCACAGATTACATCTCATCCAGATCTCAGCCACGCCAGTTCTCACCAGGACAAAAAGATCAGACCACATAACTCCAGTCCTCAGAAACCTTCACTGGCTACCCATAACTTTCAGAATACAATTCAAAATCCTCCTGTTGGTTTATAAAGCACTTGCTGGTCTGGCTCCACAGTACATCTCAGACATGCTATCAATTTATAACCCCAGCAGATCTCTCTGGTCACAAGGTGGAAATCTCCTCCATGTGCCTACAGCAATTTCAAAATCTGGTGAGAGGCATTCAGTCACTATGCACCTAAAGAATGGAGCAGTTTGCCTGCAGATCTTAGACTTGCTCCAACACTGTGCTCTTTTAAAACCAAAGACCTTCCTTTTTACCAGAACACACCATATCTGTACAGTCTGCTTGTTTCTATGTATTTTTCATGTGTATGTATGGATGTCTCTGTTTATTTGCACGTTTGCTCTTTTATTCTGTTTTTATGTAAAGCACTCTGAACTGCTTTTGTATGATATGGTGCTATAAAAATACATTTGAATTTGAATTTGAGCTTTCAACCCGTCCTGCTGGTCAGTCCTGCGCCGCCTGGAATCCCATGATGCCTTTCGAAGCGATTTGCTCATGTTGAACTTGCCAGTGGTCTTCACGGCGAGGACCGCAGCATCTACCGTCTGACTGACCGAACTGTTAACCGGTTTACCTGCAGGCTGAAAAGTCTCTGGTCAAAAGTCTCAAACCGGTTTCACGTCTGACCACAGCCAGCATCACTGATGGATGTGGTCAGAAGTATGCTCTGTTGCACTGGTAGTCACACCCATCTGTGATGTCACGGGGTACTGGAGTACACCTGTACATCACTGCAGCACAGGAGGTATTAAGTTGCTCTTTAATGTGCTCCTATTTGCTAGATTATTAGTGATCCAGCCATCATGCTCATTTTAGAGTTCCTGGCTGTATTCAGAACGCTGGAGTTTTTAACCATGAAGGTTTAATATCTATAAAACCTTCCCAGTGCCTAGAAAAGCCTCTTTTTTATCTGCATGACAGCACCTTAATATACAGTCCATATGGGCCCATTAAGATTTGGTTGGGTTTGATGTCCAACACACACAAACAGGATGCGTCCTCGGGGACATTAGAGACACTAGTCTTTCACCACCACACACTGATAGAAATACAGTTTAAATGTAATGTTTTGATTGGCTATGAGCAAAGAAGTTCTTTGTCTTCAATAATAGTTTGGCTGGTAAATGCAGGTTAATTACAGGTCCAATCATGAGACCAGATATAATATAAATGTCTCCCCTTCAGGTCCTTTACTTTTAAGAGCGTGAGTCAATCATCATTTACAGAGCAGATCTGTGCTGTATCAGAGTTTAATATGAGTTGGACTTTAGAGCTTGCAGTGTGAAGAGGTCCAAATCAGAAAGGAAAATATCTGATTCACTGCGGTCACACTGTTCACACTGCTGTTAAACAAACCAACAAACAGAACCTGCAGTGTGAAGCGTTCAGGTGTGTCCACAGCTGTAAAATCACACGCAGAGCTGAGGGTTTTTTTCCTCCTGCTGCTGTTCAGGATGAAAACAGCCTCAGAGTTAGTTTGAAGTCGTGTTACCTGCAGAAAGAGGCTCCTGTTACGTTTCAGATGGCGAGAAAATGAGAAAGCATCATTTCATTAAAGGTGACACGCGTCCCACTTCCTGCCCCCGCCACGCGCCACAAACACTCGCCTCTGGCTCCAACAGCCATTTCCTCCGTTTAAAAGGCTCTGCTCTCCGCCTGCCGCCGCACACATTTGGATTGAGATCACTTTTATTATTGTGGCAAACTCGATGCATTCTGGGTAAATATTGCAGGTTAAGGTCACAGAGGGAGCAGCTTGTTTTACAAAGTGAAGCCTGAGGCTGCTGTGCCGCTCACAAAACACACAATACCTTCAAAAACAGAAGCTTTTCAAACTTTTAAAAGCAGCAGCTCGAACACTGATGAATTAGTAATAATGTGTGTGTGTGTGTGTGTGTGTGTGTGTGTGTGTGTGTGTGTGTGTGTGTGTACCACTTGTAAATATAAAAAGCCTCTCAAACTTTTAAAAGCCTGGACAATAAATTAGCAATGTGATATAATCATTTCCACTGTGCTCGGTGAGAGTGGGCAAGGACGCAGGTCGGGCAGCAGAGTGCAGGATTAAAGGCAGGAGAGCTCGCCAATACAGGAAGTTTACATCTGACGGTAACGCTGCATTCATGTCAACCTGTACAGGATCATGAGCGGCTGAGAGGCAGAACACATTACCAACATTCCTTGTTCTAATTTTGAGCCAGAGATTTTGGGATTTGCTGACAAATATGATATCTCTCACAAGAAAAAACTACATAATTGTCAACAAACTGGTGGCAAAATGGCTGGGAAACCACGCTCCTCACCCTCAACGGCCGCCATCTTGGCTACGTAGCGGAAGGGGAGGGACCACCAACCTGTGAAAATGGTGGTTGCGATTGTTACGGTGAACACCGCACTAAAAGTAAAAGCACGTTCATTTTTATTCATTTAAAAAAAATTGAATTTAAGTGAGCAAACAAGCCGGCAGATATTTTGTTGGGCAACAATCAAATGTCAAATGTTGGCGATAACGCTCCGCCTGGCTGCACCTCAACGTTGAGAAGATGAAGTGCACAACGGCCGTGTTGGATTTGAGACGACACTACCCTGTCAAAATTCACACACTACGCAAGTAAGTACATAGTGTACTGTATGGAAGTGTACTAACGGAAGTATCCGAATTGAGACGCGGCAAGAGATTTTGGGAATTGCTGAAAAATACTGGTTTCTTGGCTTCCTGTTTCTCTCACCTGGATTTTGATGGCTGGGTAACAAGAGGACTCTGGATCAAATTTAGATTTTTCCTGCTGTAAAAGTGCAGCAGAAGAAGAGTATGTAGTGATCCTCGGTGGAGCTGACTCCCTGTGCGTGCAGACCGCCTGCGGTCCTGCAGCCACGCTCTGCTTCATCCTGCAACTTCTCTTCCATGTTACACTGCATCTGGAGAGGCATTAAATCCCAATAATCTATGCACATGATGAAAAATTTATTCAGATTTAAGACATAAACTGACAGGCTAATTGTTCCATTTTGGCTCCTACGTTATTTCCAATAACCCCCCACTGAATTCCTCGCTCTCAGACTGTTTTCTCATTCCTCCAGATTAATGGATGGAAAAGAGTCACACTTGAAGATAAATGATGTGGGATCATATTCACTGCGCTGCATCACATAAATCACATTTACATTGGCTTCAATAAAACACTATCTTCAAGGAAATCACATTAACATTAAGCTCTGATTCACTGTTTTCTTTATTGTGACTGTTTCACATTGTTTCCAGGTGACAGTGACTGAGCCGACAGAGGAGATGGTTATTTAGGAAACGTCCATCATTTGTTTTGGAGTTCTTCCACCGCCTAGTGGCCCAAATTCATTACTGCAGCTTTAAAAGCTCGCTCCACTACAGTTATTTTGCAGATTCAATTTTACAAACAAAATAATCTGAAGAAAAGAAGACTTGTTCTTACAAACTAAGATTTTTTCCAGCGATTTAAATAAGTCTGGTGTTTTTTTCCAGTTTAGAGTTTTATTGGCAGGAATAGGAATAGCTAGTTTGCAGCCTCGCTACATCCATGAACAACAGCAACAGAAACATGTTGGCACAGGTTGTTGTAAGTCAACTTACAGAAATAAAAACGTTTAAATCGACATATTTCTTTGATCGATGCGACTGCGTCAGTGGGACGGATGCATCAGTCACTGCTAAGTAGTCAGAGCAGAGATTTTATGAGTCTGAGGTGGTTGGAAAATGGTCCTAACTGCTGGAGGAGTGTGATTTCATCATGGCTGCATTATAATAACTGAATCCTGGACTCAATAACAATATGGTGCCCCTTCATTACTATGAAAGGCCTGGTTTGGTCCTGGTTTGGTCCTGGTTTGCTTCCTTGTTGTGCAGCCTACTGCACAGACCCGATGCTGTCTCCCTGCCTGGCCCATAGACTTTACATTGGGATGAAATCACGCACATAAAAATAGCTTTATAAGTATAAAACTAGGGCTGTACCTAACTCAGGATTTGGCTGTTCAATACAAATATTCGACTAATGGTTCTTTTTTTTCTTCTTCATATAGATTATCAAGCAACACTTTATTGAACAGCCAGATTTTTGAACAGGGTTTGGTGGGACGTTCAGGGTGACAGCGACGTTCACTCCGTCTCACCCAGACTCACCCTGGGTCCGGGTCTGCAGCTGCCTGGACCCGTCACAGACATCTTCACCGAGCGGACGGGACGACTTGACGTAGTGGAATGATTTCACCCCGGAGAGCAGCGTGAAAGCGAGGAGCGCTCACTCTGCAGCTACTTCTGGGGACTGAAATGTTCCCAGACAAAAAACGAGAGCTTGACTTGAACAATCTCAGTCGACTGATAATTCGAATCTTTCAGGGGGCAGCCCTACATAAAACCCTTCTTAGATCAAACATTCATGAGAGTAGTAACTAACCTTGTTTGCAGTTGGTGTCAACTGTTTTAGAGACAGCTTTTTTATAATTATATTATATAAATGTATTTTTTATAATGAATTTTTTGTTGCAGTTGGCTGTTGGGACAAACTGGAAGCAAAGCTGACTCGCCACGCGGGAGCTAATACATCTATGGTATTTATCATTATCATTATTATTATTCCAGCTACTACTGTCGCTGCAACCCCAGCTGCTACTGCCGGGTCTACAGCCGTGTCCCTGGAGAGAAGGACTTCACTGTTTTATTCTGTCCTCCTACACGTGGAGCTCAGAGGTCAGAGGTCAGGAGCTTTGTACTGGGTGCAATCATTGTGTTGCTCACGGACACTTCAGTGTGTGTGTGTGTGTGTGTGTGTGTGTGTCAGTACATCATCACTTTCCATCAGAGTAATAAAACCACAGATCTTCTTGCTGCTGTTTCCTAACAAACTGTAGTGACACAAAGCCTCACTCTGTGATGAATCAGTGGGAACAAAAAGGCAAAATTTGATCTTCTTTCATCTCTCGCTCCCTCTTCTTCTGTCTCTCTGTCTCTCCGCGAGTGTTTTCCCATGAAGAAATAATTGGCACAGCTTCCTGTCCCGTGGGAAGAAGCTCCTTTATATTCTCCCACATAAACCCACACTCACACTGGGCCTCTCCACGCAGACCCCAAAAAGGAAGAAAAAGTATTCTCCTCCTTCTTCTTCTTCTTCCCAGAGAAACGTCCCTTCGCTCTCGCTGTGGCGGAGAAAAAAAAACTGAACCTTTCTTCCCATAACTCTCCTCCTCCAAGTGCATTCTGGGATCAGTCCCAGCAGGCCGCGGCTCCTGGAGGTCCCTGATCATCATGGATCTCTTTTCTTTCTTCATGCACGCTGCTGCAGAAAACGGCCTCCCAGATGAGTTCGCTTAAAGGAGGCGTTTTACCAGCACAGGGCCAAAGGTCTTCTATTTTAAGACTTGTTATTTTTGCACTGTAAAAAAATCCCAAAACCATATTAATTAGATCTCCTTCACCCTGCACATATAAGCATACACATTTACCTCTACATGGTAAATAAAGATATTTTATTACTAGTTGCCTATTTTATTATTCTTTAAAGGCACAATTTAAAGGTGGAATGACCCAAGAAAATATTGCAATACATTTATTGCAATACAAGATAACTAAGTCTACAGCAATGCTAGCAAATCTGTGGCAGCTAAGCACAGAGCATTTAGCCCAAAGCATCTAACAGCATGCTAACATGCTTGTGTTAGGAAAGTATAATGTTCACCATGTTCAGCATCTTAGTTTAGCATGTTAGCATGCCAACATTTGCTAATTAGCACTAAACACAAAGTACAGCTGAGGCTGATGGGAATGTCATTAGTTTTGCAGGTTTTTGGTCATAAACCAAAGTGTTGGACACATTAAAAGTTAGAGTCGATGATGGCTCTAGAGGAAAAGTCAGGGAATCAGCCAAGTCAGTAGGATTCATTCTCTGGGAACCATGAATGTTTGAACACAGTTTCATGGCAATCCATTTGATAGTTGCTCAGATATTCTAGTCTGGACCAAATGATGGGAGAAACGTTCTGGAGTCAGACTGCTAGCGTGAACTCTAAAAACACAAGCAAAAGTGTAAGGAATGGGTTAAACAGTGTGTTTATGTATTCTGATCTAAGTCACTAACGTTAGCATGCCTGGCTAACAAGCTCACTATCTACAGAAGTGACCTGGCATTACTTCCAATGCCAAGAGTAAGCATATCATTAGCTAACCACATTAATTTGTGGGGTTACAGGTTATATTAGAAAAATCATTAACATGTATTCATTTATTCACATCCACAGTGTGGGAGCCAGTCTGGGATGATATTAGCTGCTATATGAGAGTTTAGTTCAACTTGGCTAATGCATTCATTATTTCCCTGTGTCCTTTTTTTATACATACACAACACCACTGATATTAGCTCAGTCACCTACAATTGTAGTGCAGCAGGAGTTTCTGAGTAGAAATAGTTACCAGCTTTTTTACAGTGCAGATCTGTGTGTGAAGATAAAGAACAGAGTGTAAAGTCTCTGGATTATTACTCTGTGTGTGTTAGATGAGTTGAAATGTTCTGCTGTTGGTTTCCTGCGTGCAGCTAAAGAGGCAGCCTGCAACCATTATCTCCACCCGTACTCTCCCCGGCTGTGTTTCACACACACACACACACACACACACACACTGTAATGATGGAGGTTTCCTCCATCATTACATGATTTTTTTTTCTCTCTGTTTTTGTGTCATTAATCTTCATTTGTGACTGCAATGGCGGGGAAATAAATACATGAATACATAAATGGGTCAGTGCAGCATCAGTGTGATTCAGTTTTTTCCCCCTCGCTGCGTTTAAATAGACTCGTGATGCAGCGCGTCAGGACGGAGATGCATGAAATATGATTATTTTACTCATCACACTGTCACTGTGGTGTCCCTTTACATGCATGATGTGCATGTATGTTTACATGTGTGCTGGTATCCCAGTGAGGAGCCTCTGATCATACAGGAGGGGCGATAGATACACACAACAGAGAGGAACCTGGTTCTTTACATTCACCTGTACTTATACTCATAATAATGTCCTTATTGGTTATCCTCCAGTCAAGCAATGTGAGGCGACACAGCAGCTTTCACACACAAAGTGATCCACAGGAGACGAAGACATGCAATACAACAGTTCATTAATAAAGAAAGAAAGAAATACAGTTTCAGTGCAGTAATGAGTTTCCAAAATGTAATGAAGGACATAAAAGTGTGGTAGAAAACTCATAAATGAAAAGCCACTACAGCATGATTTTTTTAATGTGTTTAAACTCGTTAGAATGATTGAAGTAAACGAGCTGGATGAATCAAATAATCTGTAACGTTACCGTCGTATTAAAGCCATTAACTGTTTGTATATTAATTGGTTGATATTCTATATTTTTCTCATTGTCAACAAATCCCTTGTAAAAACCAAACACTCACCAGAGCACCAAATGTGGATTCACCCGCCACTGAAAATAGTCCCGAACAAATGCACTATTTCCTCCTGTTAGATAAAATTACAGTGAGCAGCTGTTTAAGGAAATTACTGAGCCTTTTATAAACGTGAAACTATATATTTGTGAGGTGTTTTAAAGATTTTTACTAAATGGTGTCTGTGAGCTCTAATATCAGTCAGTCTGAACGTCCTCAGCAAGTCCTTCATGGAAGTTTAAAGCCCCGATGACCTTAAACTGAACTTTGAAAATGAGTCATTGAAGTAAATTCATTGGGTTTGTGTTTGCAGTGAAAAGAGGAGCACAAGAGGAGTCACTTCATCTGCCACTGCTCGTTATTCACACGCACTCCTCACTATGTGGGTGCATTGAAATGAGTGTCTGAGCCTTTCACCGCTGCCTGTTCAGAGCGCTTTCACACCGCTTTTCTAAAGGAGGATTAAAAACATGACCATAGTTAAATGAACTCTGGCAGGGAGACGTCTCTGCCTCGACTGGCCTTGGTGACGGGACTCAGGTAAAAGAAATAAAGTCAGTGCAGGAAGAGAGAGTTGAGGAGAGAGCGCTGATGTTTGTGTGAATGTGAAGCAGATGGATGTCTTACAGTCGCTGAAAGCTTCAACAGATTTGATCAGATTAGAGCTGAAAGAGACTCCAAAAGGCACAGAAGAAGAGCCGAAAAAGAGCCGTCCTCTTTAAGGAGAGGGAAGTTAAATTCTCCAGCTTTCTCATCATCCGTCCAACACCATGTTGGTCCAACGGCGACCTGCTGCCCTGACTCCTGAACCACACCTGACAATGAAAGCCAGTCTGGCTCCGCTTCCTCCTCTAAAGTCACAAATGCATCCACCTGTTGGAGGTAAAAAGCCTGCTGTCACAAGTCCTGTTTCCATGAAGTATCGCATTAGAAAAGCTGTATGGAAACAGCAAAATTCGATAAAACTTCCTCAATTTTACACTCTCCTGAGGTGGTTTCTGCCTTTGCTGAAGAAGAGCTGATGTGCTAAATGGGATATGGAAATGCCTTTGACGAATAAGTTCTGACGTAGCAAACATGTAAGTCACATGACTGATCAGCTGTAAAGTAAAATTTCTAACTTGCAAACTAATTATTTTGTGGAATTGTGTAAACTATTGGTCTTCTACTTTTTTGAACATACGTCCTCATATTTGCAGCTCTCTCTGCTTCTTTTTCGTTTGCCTGACTTTCTGTTAGCAGTTCTGACACAAACCACAACATGTCCATTGGCTAATGAGTTTTTGAGTGACAGCTCAGTAGGAGCTCCACAGGAGGTCAGATGAGGCGCGTCAATTATCGCTTTCAGTGCGTTTCTGCCTTATTAATAACGGCAACTTTGGTTTTGCAGGGGTTCAGTGCATCCAGGGAGGAGACGGCCAGGGAGGGCTAGGAGGGTGTTTCTTCTCCTTGTATTTAGTTTTCTCATCTTTATCTGACGGGTGTCATTGCTTTGGGCCGCCCCCAGACCTTTGGGAGGGAGCTGCTACTTTACTAATGAATCTCAAAACATCTTTTTATTCAGAGTCTGCACACAAGGACACAGACAGTCCTGACTCACTCTTAGGGCGTTTGTTCTGGTCTCAATCAGTTGATGAGTTTGTAAACTTGGAGCGTTTTCCCCTTGGTTCTGTTTCTTTTCACACAGAGAAAAATCCTTAACGCATCACTGCAAACCAGATGAGAACGTTCACTCCGCTTACTGGTCAGATGTGTCTGGGGATGTTACACACTCCGGTACAGTAGGTGGCGGCATGCACCATTGATGTTGGTTTGTAGTCTGCCAGTAAAACCAAAGAAGAAGAAAGTAAATACAGTGTTCTGAACATGTGCATATTTCTGTGAGAGAAACATTGCTAGTTCCTTCTCTAGCTAGCTGCTACTACTAGAAACAGGAGCCTTTTAGCTCAAACATGCGGAGTATACCGAGTAGTTGGGTCGGATCGAGGTCGGATCACGTTCCCACCACAAACAAACTGCTCCAGAGTTCGATTTGAACCGGATTGGGACCACCTCCTCTAAAGGGTCTCGGTGTGGTTGTTTTGGTCCACACCCGAGTGCCTTCCTGTTGGCTGTGGTCCATGTTTCAACTCAATTCAGCCGTTACGTCTTCATGTTACACTTGCAGACGCCATGACACGTCCTGACACAGCCAGCGCTGGTCGCTCATGTGTTCTGACAGTTAGTCACTTCCTTTAATAATCCACGTATGTCACCAGCGATGATCAGTGCGTGACGATCTCAGCACAAAAAACAATCAGCCAGCAGCTGAGGCCACAAACATCCTCCTCCTCCTCCTCATTTAACACAGAAGAGAGCCAATCAGCTTGCTCTGCTTTCTGCCGACACGTACGGTGGCCTGGAGGAATATGTGTGTGTGTGTGTTTCCTGTTAATGGGGAAATCACTGTGTCTGCCTGTCGGGGGTGAAGACCCTGAGATGATAAAACATCACGTTTTGGTTGTTCAAGTTGCAGGAGTTCACACGGAGAGACGCTGAGGAGCGAATCCAGAGAGAGCCGGACTCCGACTGTTGATAAATACTGTCATTAAAGCTCCAACAGGCCCGGGCTGTGAGCTTTCTGAGGGAAATCACTGCTGCTGCTGCTGGGTCGTAATGAAGAGATAGATCAGCGGAGAGGAGGAGCTGTTCCTCCTTTCTGCTTTTCATTTCTTCTCTCCATCACTCTGTCAGCTCCTGAGGAAAACAGGCCCACAATATTAACATTATTGCTTTGTACTGAAGCTTAAAACATCCCAAAATCCTGCGTATTTTCTCTGGGTACTTTCATTAATCGTTTAATTTTTCTGACATGACACGACTCCAAGTTACAGAGAGAAGATCAGCTGGTTTAGTGATATAAGGGTTGTTGAATATCTGTTTTTATTTATTATTGATGGATAAATGAGGATTGGTATTTTGCATATGGACTTGTTTATGTTTATTGGACTTTAAATTAGGCTTTTCAAATATGCAGAGGATTATCCTACATCTATGGTTTCCACAAAATAACCAGCGCCAGTATCCATGCCAGCAGCTGCAGCACAGATGTTTTCCTACCTGCGTTATGACATTAAATACTGATGTATTTAAACATTTAGAAGGCACAAAATGTAAATAATAATTAATAATATAATATAATATTTTTGGTATCAGTACTAAATCTCCTTTGTATATAAAAGTGCTTAAAACAGGAATGTTTCCCTCAGTTGGGTTAAAAATAATAAAATATTAAATCTACCATCTGAAGCGTTGGCTAGCTGCTTGGCCAGCAGCTCCTCCTCCCAGCTGGCGAGACCTAACCCCATCATGGCCGCCTCCACCCTGGCTTCACCCTGTCCTACCTGGGAATCCATGCTGAACCCCTCAAACTGTCCGCGGTCAGACAGGCCGAGCCGCCACACCGCAGGGTGGGCGCTGACTTTGGGAGACTTTTGGACTTCAAGTTGTTACTTGATATATTTCATTTTTTTCTGTCTTATTTTTCAGATTCTATCCATTTTTATCTGAGCTTCATACACAGCTTTTGTTTTTTCACAACATGTTTAACATTTTTTTTATAACTTAGGTTTTTGCAAATTTTATATTTGAGCTGTTTCGTGTCTTGACACAAGTTTATCATAATTGTTACGGTCCAAATCTGTGCAGCAGAGGGGGAGATATGCTGACTCATGACTACATGTCCCATGATGCACCTGGATAGTGTCTTTCATTAGAGCCTCCCTGCAGGTGAACAGCTTCGTCTTTTCAACCTCCACACAGTTCGTAACGCAGACTGTTTGTTAGACATCTGTAGTCTCCAAGCACAAACTGAGATGACCCTGATGACATCACTATGACATCACCAGGGTTATTTTGTCCTCCAGAGTCACAGAGGACATCATACAGCTGTTTTCACAGGATGAGGAGGAAACCAGTGAATTGATCTTGATGTGTAAAAATATGTTGGATAATTACTATTGATGCACTTGAGAGGTATTTTCATATTTCATTTAAACTATTTTTGGCTTTAAATATTTTCTTAAATCAGTTTCTTTTAAATAATATTTGATTTTTTTCATATTTGATGTTTTTCTGCCTTTTTTTGCACTACTTTTGTAATTAAGATGCTTTTTTTATTGTTTGTTGCCTTTTGTCATATTTAAGTCATTCATTGTAATTTAAAGTGTTTGTTTTTTACACTCTGCTCTGATGATTATCAGATTATCAGTATTTTTTATTTTCTGCCTCTGTCACAGCAGAGCCGGCTGGATCTTCAGTCTCCTCTGTTTTCTCTGTTTTCCTTTCTTTATTTTTCCCCCCCTGAACTTTGACCCCTCTGCCTGCAGCAGTATTACCCACCGCTCGGCCCTCTGCTGTGACTCGCCCCAACACTCCTCCACCCCCCGAAATAAAAGAAGAAAAACAACAACAATGCTGACTTATGAGCGTTCGACGGTCATTCTTCACGCAGGAACACGGCGTCGGATGGTATATCCAGGAGTGAACTTTGATTTTCGTCGTTTCGGGGAGGCGGGGGCAGTGGCAAGAGGGGGGGACGGGGGGGATTCAATATATAGGAAGTGGCATATTTTACCCATGGGGTGTTTCCATCTCTGCTCCCTCTGCCGGGTTAGATATTACATGCTGTAATTCAGCCGGGGGAATAATTGACCTGTCAACCGGTTCACGCCACCGGTCCCATCACTCGGCGGCGGCCGGCCGCAACTCAGCTCTGTTTCTGCAGATTGATACATCCTGCTTCCCCCTCAGAGCTCTAATAACATTACAGTCATTGTACAGTACACACACACACACACCCACACCCTGAACCAGTGCATGTTTTCCCCCAAAAAAGAAAAGATCAGTGTTTGAAGCGCAGCAGATGCTGGCAGGGTGGAGGTGTAACACTGCTCACACAGGTGCACTATGTGGCCAGAAGTCTGTGGACAGACCACAGAGCTCTGACCTCAACCTGTGACCTCTGACCCCTGAGAAATGTGACACAAGTCTTTTGTTTTCTGAGTCAGTAAAGTAAAAATAATCACATTTGGTAATCGTGACAAAAAAGAAAAGGAATGTGACACCAATGTAACAAAACAATTAAGAACTGAATTTTGTAGTTTACAAGGAGCACCTGAATGCACCATTACTTCAGACGCTCCTGCCCTCATATCGAGATGCAGCATCCTTTGATTCACAGATTCCCACAATCCTTTGCACCGTCAGTCACTTGTTCAATGGTGCGTTCAGGCGATCTTCATCAACTCACAATGTCAGTAAACATCAAGTAATCAGGTGATGTGTTCAGGTGCTCATCAGTCACAGGTCAGTTCTTTTAGATGAAGTGGACCAATATATAAACAATAGATGCCAGATATAGTTTCTACTGTTTAGTTTTGTCTTCACTGAGAGTTTGAGTTACAGATTAAAAATCTGCATTTTGGGTGTTATTAGAAAGTGACAGCAGGTTATTACAGAAGTGACTGTGGGAACCTTTTAAAAGAAGAGCTGAAGCACAATATCACCAGATTCTGCTTTTAAAAAGGGTCATTAGTACAAAAATAAGCTTTTAAAACATATTAATATACTTCAAAATCATGTCATTTATCAAATTCTTGCAGATAAAGAGGCACATTGTGCTCGAAGTGAACACACCTTAACACTTAAATGATCCTGTTTGTCCAATTATGAAAGAAATGGAAAACTAAAGCACCTAGAAAGTACAGAATTTTAAAGAACAGGAACAATAAAGAATAGTAAATCTAAATTAATCAGAGTACAATTAATGCCAGATTTTGCATTTAAAGTATTTTAAATATTATTTTACTTCATATTCTCGTGAGACTGACTGTTTTAGTTTTTATTATCATTGTCTATGCATTTTATTTATTTCTATATATTTTATTTTTAGGATTGTAAAGGTTTTGCAGTTTCAACAACGGGTTTCAGACAATCAATAAACTATTTATTCCATCAGAGCAAATTTTAATGTAACAATACTCTTAAAAAGAAGTTTTATTGGCTTTTCTCTACAACACCGATTTTTAACTTGAACTTGTGTTTTTTGATGGACGGTATCTCTGTGTCCAACACAGCAGGAACAAATATTTGACAAACACTGACAGTGACCCAGTAATCCCACGGCCTGGCACGCCGACATACAGTATGTTTCAGAGAGGATCGTCCACGCATGGTTGCAGCTCGCCAGGACACCGTCGCTGCTGATCTGCTCAGAAAACACGCAGGACGACTCTTCGTCCTTGTTCAGGGTTCGTCTTCGAGCGGGAGGCTGAACCTGTCAGCTGGTGGAGCGATGCAACGGTCTGTCAGGACGGGGAGGGGGTCTACACATACACACACACCTTTATGGTCAGATTTATCTTATTAATTTAATCAGCAGGCAGAACTGAGACAAACAAACTCTGCAGGAGAAGCAGCAGCATCCTGATCAGCTGCACAGGAAGTCACTTTAAACCAGTTGTTGTTTATGTTGCTTTAGGAGCAAACCAGCAGCATATTACACCAAACTAACACTACAGGTGTGTTAAGACATTGACTGTGTGATTGCATACAAAATCAGCAGCACACTGAGCACGCCGTGCAGAGTGAAGCTGTGATGTGTTGACGTGTCCAGACATCACGAGTTTGTCGTTTCTGTAACTAAGTACATTTACTCAAGTACTGTGCTTTTGAGGTACTTGTACTTTACTTGAGTATTTCCATTTTATGCTTTTTTCTACTTCTACTCCACTACGCTGCTCTCAGAGGGAAATGTACTTTTTACTGCGCAACATTTGTTGACAGCTTTAGTTACTTTACAGATTACAGTTCTTCATCCCCTTCCTGTCCAGTGAAAACCACATATCTCCAGGTGTTTGTGATAAACTGAAGGATGAAGTGTTCCTTTATGTGTTGAGAAAACCCTCCTCCTTCTTTCGCTAAATATGGAAAATGGATTGGATCAGCTGGAAAACTCGTCGTTACAAAGCTGAAAATGGCTGTTTGTCTGAGCTCATGAAAAGTTAAACTTCTTAGAGATACGTGGTTCTCACAGGACAGATGATGATCTTATAGAGTATGATGCATTGCTGTAGATTAAACCATCCAACAGTATATAAAGGAGTTCAAATGAGCTCAATCTTGTATGTTTTGTATGTAAACTTTTAATTTGTAAAGTAACTAAAGCTGTCGATTAATCGTAGTGGAGTCAAATATTTCCCTCTGAATTGGCTTTGCACACTGCACTTAGCCCCGGGCTAAGACAGCTTTCACACTGGCACAATCCAAGCAGGCTAACCTCGACTTTAGCCTGCTCGGGAGCAGAGTTAGCCCCGAGTCTGCGGGGTTATCCCCTGGAAATCGACTGAACACGGTGCCAGTGTGAAATGGGGCTAAAGTAAAGTAAACAGTGAAATTCTGCTTCACATTTTTGTTGTCCAATCACACGACTGCTTCGTCACGTCGTTGCAGTACGCGCATGCTTTATGTTTACGTCGTAACCAAAGCCGGCAGCATTCAGATACGTGGTGGTACTTTGCTGGACACGACACCCAAAACAGCAACGTCTCCTTTCTTTCGGTCTTTCCGTTCTCCGCTGTTCTCTCTCCTTTTGATGTTTCTGCTAATGGCGACATTTTAACGTTGCCGCTCGCAGTTGAAGAGTAGTCACGCGTCATTAAAGAATATAAACATCGGTCACGTGTTTAACAGACATTTAACCCGGGGCTAGTAGAAGTGCAGTGTGGCTCGTGTAGTCGGACTTAGGTTAACCCTGGGTTAACAATGTGTGTGACAAGGGCCTAAGAATATGCAGCGTGAAAAGCCTAGAAGTGGAGTAGAAGTATAAAATAAAGTACCTCAGAATTGTACTTAAGTGCAGTACTGGAGTAAATGTACTTAGTTACATTCCACCACTGATCACAGTAAGAATTGTGACTGCATATTTTTTACTTCTGGCTTTGAGTTGGTACTAAAATAATGGCCAAATTCTTAAACCTCACATCAGCTGTTTGTGTCCACAGAGATTCAGTATCCGACCTGGTTCCTGCTCACCTCTGTGTGGCTGTTTATTTATGTCTCCCCTCTTAAATACCAGAGAGCTCAGCCCTGTGGCTTCATGTGGACTGAAACTCTGCGGTGAGGAGCTGATTATGTAACCCCACCCTGCTCGCAGAGCAGCAGTCAGAATAATGGCGACCCGAGCTAATCGATGCTCAGACTGTGTGATTTATAGCGTTTGCTGAAATCAGCAGTACGAGCTGTTTGGGAGCGGCGAGGGGATTCTCTCTCCGGCTTCCCTCTCTCATACTCTGCTGCTCAGAGTTTTAATTGGATCCCTGTATGAGGCTTCCAAGAGGTTTTCATCGTGGGGCTTTACCCACAATGCACGGCTCTCTCCTCATAACCTACATTACTAATGGAGACAAATGTTGCATTGCATCCTGGGAGAGTTCTCTAATAGGAGGAGTAGGAGAGGAACCAGAAGAAAGAAAGGAAAAAAAGCTGTTTTTCACAGGAAGTCTTGGCTGGTGTGAATCCTGAAAATCTACAAGTGAAGAGAGTAAAAAGGTGCCGAAATACGTTAATTTCTTTTTAGTCGTGTACTTTGTTCTAAAGCTCCTCAGACACAAATATATCAAACCAAAGTGCCACTTTAAAGCATGTTTCCCTTCTGGCCACTCCCACATCAGTGACACCACAACGGGCCTTTTCATTATCAAACTACCTGTTGTGACATCACTGATTGAGGTGTGGCCAGCAGTTCTCGGTACGTTTTTGGGGAGACTTTCCACTACATTTTAGAGAGAAAGATTGTACTCTCACTACATTTATTTGTAACTCATAAAACGTAATCCAGTTTAAAGTTGAACATGAATTCAAATCAAATCATTCATTCTTGACAAACAACCTATGAGCTTTTCCCAGGGTCTTCCTCGGCCGTCATCACATGACCGAAGTATGGGACTTCGGTCACGTGATGATCATATTGATAACAATATGAAATTGAAGCTGTGTCTAATTTGGGAGGTGACCTGTTGAACCAAAGAGAGTTTTTTGGTTTCTCCAATTGTTTTATTTGAGATTATTTATTTAGGGCCCAGTGTTACGAGCCAAGGGAAACAACATAAAGCTAAAATAAAGTTATTTATTGCTTGGATCTGTCGTAGGTAACTTAACTTTACAAATAACAAGCGAACAAAGGAGGCAAACTGCAAAGAAA
This sequence comes from Macquaria australasica, assembly GCA_005408345.1. NCBI lineage: Eukaryota > Metazoa > Chordata > Actinopteri > Centrarchiformes > Percichthyidae > Macquaria > Macquaria australasica. The sequence continues at coordinate 2,333,010 of SEMN01000023.1, forward strand.
AAGGGCCTGAGGAACCCTAACCCCCCCTAACTCTGTGCTACAAGGTCTACCTGACTAAATAAAGAAACCTAAGAAAGTACCTGACCTGCCCTACTCTTACCTGTCCAAAACCAAAAGTGTCTCTAAACATGGATGTTTGTCTAAACCTGGCCCAGTCCTCAGGTGGTTAAGCAAACGCCTTGGTTTCACATTGACACAAGTGTAACCAATAGCAGTTAAACACTTATCGAAATACAAACAGGAAGTGAGATGGGCGGCGTCTCTGCATCTGGACCAGCCTCACACGGGGAACCACACACACACTACTTTACACACACATCAAACACTGGAAAGGGTTGGTCACATGGGGCGCCATCCATTAATTCTCGAGCAAAAGTGTTGATTATAAAGAAGTTCTGTGCAGCATAAAACTATTTTAACCAATTACATCAATCATATTTGTTCTCGACCCCTCAGATTTGTCTTACGACAACATGGGGGGTCCCAATCCCAAGGTTGGAAGTCACCAGTTTAAAGTTTGATGATTGGAACAAAATCCACTTCTCCACCGTCCACCTGTTCGCTCGGTTAATACAGCGCTTCCGTTTGCCTCTAGTTCGGGACACTGTAGATGTGTCAGGTTTACCGCTTTCTCAAATTTTGTTTGTAGCACATATTCACAGTTTTACATCCACAATGACTAATTTTATTGTACTTTTTACTGGACCAACAACTTTATCTTGGTTGCATCAAACAACAACAGCCAAGATAATGATGTTCAGTTCCACAAAAATTAGAAGATGTTTCCAAAGATCCAAATAACATTCTTTTTTTCTATTAATCTCACCAAAACAAAAATCTCCTTATTAAAAAGCCAACTGAGCATTTTACCTTTGGATGAACACAAATCAGGATTCTTTCTCTGAAATATATTTTAAAAATAAAATGAATTTGCAACAACAGAATCACAAAAAGACGGTGCTGTTTAGGAATAACTTTATCTGCCAACCTGAGTTGCTTCAGGTGAGGTACCAGCTCCTAACTGAGCCCACTTGTCTTTATGCTTCTGGTTCTGTGTAGCAGGTGATGGATTCGGCTCTGGGAAAGTCTGTGATAGAAGCAGATTTAGCTGTGGAGACAAACCGTAAGAAAATGGTGAAAATAATTTCCTCGGGACCAAAAAAAAACACCACTCACTATGAGACGTTAAAGAGCTCTGAATTCTCACATTCACACTACAGATGTGCTCGGCTGCACTTCCTCTAAGAAACGTTGAACTCAGCACAATAACACATCAAACTGTCCTCACCTCTGTGAAGTTTAACAAATCTGCATTCAGTCAGAAAGACGCCCTGCAGCAGAGTGTCAGCAGGCAGCAGCTTCATCAGATTCTTATAAATGGACCACATCTACACTCACACCGCTGCACCGCTGCACCACATCACACCGAGAGAGACACAAGCTGCCTGAAACTATTTAAATAACTGAAGCATTAAATAACAACACACGAAACTGCTGCACTGTTCACCAATTATTATTATGCTCTTAGAAAACACTCCGCTGACTGACAGGCCTTTAGTCTTCACCAAGTTAACATCTTCCTGCTTCAACTTTGACCCTCTGTACTTACCGTAGTTACATGCATACACGTAATCCAACCTGTGTTCTGTTTTCTGTGTACACTTGTGTTATATACAGTGTATGTTATGTATATTTTCCTTTATGACAAAATAAAATCAAACAAAACCTAAATGTCAGATAAATCCAAAATGTCACTTTATTAAGGGGATGTGCTGGGATACAATCTTAAACCAATTATGGATTAGTGGAGCACAGAGGAGAACGCTTCACTGCAACAGTAACCTCATTATCATCCTAAATGAAACTCCTTCTCATTTCTAAACGACAAAGCGGACATTCAACAAGAACAAAATTATTAATTTTCTTACCAGCCTCAACTCTGGTCGCTTTTTAATGGTTGGTGAAGTTTAGGCACAAAAACTACTTGGTTAAGTTTAGAGAGAGATTGTTAGGGTTCAATTACATCAACATCGACGGGACGCCAGCTGTGTTGCCCATCCACCCTGACCTCCATCCTGAGAGGGTATGTAGCAACATCATGCTACTTCCTCCTCTTGCTGCTGAAGGCAGGGACACACATTAAGGTGATGATGAATCTGATTTTGGTGTGACGACTGATGGGACCAAGTTGCACTGGGTCTGTTCTAGTCTGGGTCAGTTGGTGTTGACAGTTGGCAAATAAAATCATATATTGTGTCATATGTAAAGAGTCTAGTCCAGTCGCTGCCAGTAGTTCTCATGAAGATTTTTCATACGTTTGATATTTGTGACCGACGCCTCTCCATCCGGGATCTCACCAAACTCTATGCTTTTTTCCTCCTTTTTTAGCCTTTAATGACGCATAAAAATGCTTTGAATAATAATTCTGTGTGATATGGCTTTTCCACATTGTTCTCCCTTACTTGATGAAGTAAGTTAAAAATAGGTTAATTCATTTACTCCAAAAGTAGAAGTGTGAAACTGAAACTCAAGTTTATTTAGATATCATGTAAAGTTAAACTTACAACTGTCTCATTGAGAATCACCCGTCTGGTGTTTTTACTCAGTCATTAGCTTTAAGCTCCTTCCTGACTGTCAAAGACTAAAACATCTGTGTGATTGGTGGAAACAATCTTTATGTCTTTGTAGGTTTCAGCTGGTCTTCAGAAAGAGGACAGGCACTGTTACAACCACAAGGGGGCGCTCGTCAGGAAGACACAGACACACCTGCAAATATAACTTCAGTCAGTTCAGATGCTAAATGAAGCTCAGGTAATCAGGAAGACTATCTTTATGCCTCATTCATTTACACCCCCGACTCTCTCTCTCTTCCTGCTTCTCTTAATCAGCTGATTATGGGCGCTGGGGGGGGGGGTATCCTAAACTGCTCATGGCTTCTCCACCCCCCTTAAAATATGATGACGTCACGATGGGGTCTAATCGCCAAAGACTCTTAACATTTCTCATCGTTATTATGCACGTCAATAAATATTTGTTCACTCATACTGAAGTCTGCTGATTGAAATGCTGGTTCGTATTCTTTTTACCATCATTGCTAACAAAACACATCTTGTACAGTTCCAGTGTGTCTCCAGCCCCCTGCAGGCTCAGCTCCAAAGACTTTTCATTCTTCCTTTCACTAACAAAATATTAAGAAATTAAAGAAATACTTTGACATGATTCTCAACTTGCTTGGTTTGTTCACACTTTTATTTTTTACTTATGTAACCACATTGTGTCTTTCTGTCTGTGTGTGTGTACATTATCTTTCCTGTGCCAACACTGAGCATTTATCTCCCTTTGGAATAATATTAAAGTTAACCTTAACTGTAAGCTTTTGAACAAATGACCGACGCTGAGGACAGATCTGGTGTAAAGATGTCAAAAGATTTCCACCTTTGAAGTCAGTTTATGTTCTTTGCAGTGTTGCACAGAGACAAACAGACAGTCAGACAGACAGACAGTCAGAGGGGGGTTGGGTCTCACAAACAGCCGCCTCAGTTTGCATCCTTGAGCAGATTAATCTGCTAAACTCTCCTCGCTGATCGCAATTAAGAGATGAGAAACTTCTAAGGCACTCTTCCTTCACTCGTGTTTTCCCTCCCTCCATCTCCCCTCATCTCTCTCTCTCTCCCTCTTTCAGTAACAAGGCCTCGCTCGTCCCTTCTTCTTACCTCTCTGATATCCCCCCTATCTGTGTTCGCAGTCACACTGGGATAATTGTGCACCTATAATGGAGAAATTAGTCGGCCCTGAAATGAGCTCCTCTCTCTCTCTCTCTCTCTATCTGCTCTCAGAGAGGCTGAACGCTCGGCTCGCTCTGCCACATCAAACCCTGACAAGCTGCAGAGGAGGAGGAGGAGGAGGAAGGATCACCGCTGCGAGGCATCCTCCACAAATCAGCTTTCACTCTGCAGCTTCCTATCTTCCCTCTTCCCTCCGCTGCTTCTGCTTCTTATTAGAATATCACTTTAATGTCACACTGCAGGTGTTTTATTACTTCAAAAAAAAAAAAAAAAAAAGACATAAAAAGAGCTGTGGCTGTTGTCTTCTAAAGAAAATTTCCTTTCTTGATTTGTTAATTTGTCCCTGGAAAGGTCCAAACATGTTGAGTTGTGTGACTGCAGCTTTAAGAAGAGATTTTAACCTCTTGAACCCTCAGTTTCTCCTAATATTTCTGCTTCAACCACATCCAAAATCCTCTCTGGAACATCGCCTTAACCACAAAGCCTTCATGTATATTCATGAACTCATTGGCTACATAAAGGAAAATTCACACGGCCACCAGTTTTAATGTGTTTCTGGTTTGTCACTTGCCTACTTCATGATTCAGATATGATGCTTTTTCCACAAATGTATCAATCCGCACCAACTCAGTGAGACGTTAACCACTGTTCGAATATTAAGAGTTAAGCAGTAGGTGGCGCTAATTCTCCAGTCAGGAGCCATTAAACCACTGCAGAAGAAGAGGGCGCAATGTGCATTAAATTAATTAAAAGAGCAACAGTCAAACTTCAAATGGTGGAAATAAATAGTAGAAAACATGATGGAAATGTGACCTTTCTGTTAGTTTCATGTGTTCATGTGAGGAAGGTTACAGCCTCCTCATTGCTCCACGCAAATCTGATGTTTTCAGCCCTTCACTTTGACTCACAGGCTACATGGACGTCATCATTTATTTTCTAAGTCAATGCAATTTGTCGCAGTTTGCTTTTATTGATACACCAACTTTTCCACCTCAGCCAAGCGTAAAACCTTTTTCCAAAATGTCGAGTTTGTTTGTATTTTGTGTGTTTTTGTTTTTAATGCACAAATTGTAAATGCCCATAGAAACAGGTGGATGGAAACACACCTACTGATGTCTTGTTTCTGTTGTAAATTTCAGGTAAGAACCTTGGAAAGATGAATCCGTTGGCAGTAAGTAAAGTAAGCATTGATGGAACAAAGACAAAACCAACATTTTCTATTCATTCTTGCCCCCCCCCCCAAAAAAAGAAAGAAAGACAAAAACAGATCCTGTGCCTAGTGACATACCTTAATCACTTCCTCTATTCATTAACTATGATGTGAATATGACAAACCACTACACTTTTACACTGTATCACTGGAGACTTCTGTCAAAAATGAGCTGTTTTTCTACATCAATGCATTTCAGTTTCCTGTGAGGTTACATTCAAAGCTGTTACACAAATGAAGTTATTGAAAACCTTATTAGATTTACTGTATGTGTAGTGTTGTGTCAGCTGATTTGAATTTCCTTACCTTAGTGGTGAAGCTGTCCCTGAAGTGAAGTCTCTCCTCGATCTCACGTAGTTGTTTGAATCTAATTGTTGGCTTTTTGGATCAAAATAATTTATTTATTTAGAATTTATAAAACTTATTTAGGTGCGTCAATGTAAGTGAAGTGATTCCTGACACCCGGGTGGGAAAACATCAAGCTCCGAGGCAGCACAATGCACCTCTGTCCTTTAGGTCCTGAGTACAGCAAGCTGTGTGATTTGGACTCCTTTAGGAATCTCTAAGTTAAGTTAGTTTGCACCAGGGTTTCATGCATACTCCATGTTTAATGTTAAAAAATATTTTATACTGAATGTTAATTGTGCCCCTATTGGTTTGTCTGTGGCCCTAATTTTTAAACTTATGGGGAACAAGAGCCCCTAAAAAATGTAAGCGTAGAGAGCCTGCCATGGCCTCTCCAAGCTTCCGTAGAACGGCCTCCTCCTCTTCTTTAAGCTTTGTACAGCTGTTAACATTTTGCAGATAATACTTCTGTAGTTTTACCTAAGTCATATCTTGAATGTAACTGAATGACTTTTACTTGTAACAGAGTATTTTTACATAGTGGTATTGCTTCTTTTACTTAAATAAAATATATGAGTACTTCTTCCACCACTGGAAATAAATTGAATATGTTTGTTAGGCCTGTTGGGTTAAAAATGTACCTTTTTAACATGTGACAGCAGATAAAAGTGGATTGATTGTGTTGCATCACGGAAACACACAGTCGGGGTGATTACACTGTATTATACACAGGCTGTGGTTCAGACCTGCAGATCTCTCGTCATTGAACCATCAGCAGGAAAACACAGATAGCGAGCGTTCAGGATGAGGCGGCCGTTGGGATATTTGCTGATTGAGAGCTTTAAACCTACAAAGAAAGTGTAATTGAATAGGCGAGTTTAGCCCGACAGCCTTTTGTGATATCTTTTTAATTAAGTTTCCTTTTCTAATGCGCGATCGGAGGGAGCGATCGGAGGGAGCGATAGGAGCGGCGGCGACACGCACAAGGTTTTGTTCATTAAAATGTGGATCTTCAAGAATGTAGCGCTAATTAAAATCCCGCCAGATGAGGAAATAAAGCTGCTGCGGATACACAGCAACAATGAAACACAGCGAGTCCACTTCACAGGCAGCTGGGAGGAAACACACAAAGGATGAGCCAACAATGACACATACATGTGATTAATATGAACACCATATGTTACAAACCAGCTGATAATATAAAACCCATTTATCAAACATGAGACAGTATTATACACAAAATAACACAAACCCAATGCTTATGCATTGCTGGGAAGGTATCTGATAAGGAACAAAAAGGTCAGATGGGTATGATGCCACAGAAGTGGGCGTGGCATCGCGTGCAGTGACACTTGATTTCATAATCACAATGGTACAGTGTTCTGACGTAAAAATGGTTACGCTTGTAGAAATCAAAAAACAAACACTCACTGTTTCATTCCAATATGTTTTGTAATTGCTGACAAACCTGGGAAAGACCACGTCCATCTATGATGTGGCAAACTTTCACAGCAGCGGGGGTGTTCCCTTTTAACAGGGACATCTTTTCTGACAAGGATTTCGCCCCATCCTACGTTACAAACCGGGCAAACCCAACCCCTGCTCTGCACGCTCACATGGACAATGCTGTTCCACAGCTCCACCCCAACCTGGACAATGATGTGCCTGGACCCAGCAGCACTGGGAGGGAGGAGGAGCTGCGGCCTTACCCCAAAGCTGGGCCTAGGAAAGGAAAGGAAAACAGCCATTCTAACAGACACACCTGTGAAGAAAGATCTGGTGGAGGAGAAAGAAAATGCAAAAAAAAAAGACTCTTCAAAAACATCCCAAAGCAGCAAGAAACCACCCAAAGCTCCAAAGCTCAAAGGTGTGATCATCATCGGAGTCAGAGGAGGAATACTTCTCTTCTCCAACAGCCGGCCAGAGGAATTCTGGATTCAGTGTGTTATGTGTAAAAAGTGGGCACATGAGTTGCGCACCCCCCCCGACTCCAATACCAGTAGCACTGCCACACATGCACATGGGTTAACACACACACACACAGAAACAGAAAGGGAAAAAGAGACAATGTGAAATAACAGTAGGTCTATACATCAGACCGGCATCGCGTCATCAAGCGCCCCGTTTTGGGGGAAAGAATCGTGCTTTCACGTAACTAGAGAAACATGAAAATGCAGAAGAGCTGTTGTGTAGCAGGCTGTAAAACTGAAAACAACAGAATTAATAACCACGGCGTTCACACTGAGATGTGAGGCCTATAAGATACATGAATATTCACTGTCAGTGTGGTGAATAGCTAAATGATGCTGGTGACAGATGCTGGAGTATACTCATACAGTACAGCAGCAGCTAAATCTCAGGCTAGCTTAGCTCCAACAGTTGGTTATTTACAGCAACACTTAAAAATCCCATTGGCTTTTTGTCAAGGGAACCAGCGCAATGCTAACTTCCAGGTTGGCCTACAAAAATACGTCATCCCTGCAGCACGCTATTAGCATCGTGTTTTATTTTCCTTTTTCAATATCTGCTGATCTTGTTTTGCTATCTGTATCTTGCTAGCCCGATCATGCTAGCCTTGGTAGCATCACAGCACACTTTATGTAACTTTAGTGAACTGAATCGATAAGGTGTCCTCAAAAGAAAAAAGTAAACCCTTAGCATGGTAGCATGTTCGGTCTTAAAGTACAGTTGAGGTTGATAGGAATTCTGCCATAGTTTTAGAGGTATCCTGTCTTTAATTTGATTGTTGTTGAATATCACCAAATTCATCAGGTTTTGTCTCTTGTGGACCATGTCTGAACCAAATTTCATGGGCATCCATCCAGTTACGGAGATGTTTCTCATTTTAAAGTGTTAGACAGTCGGACCGATGAAGCAATCAACATCTATAGAGCGCCGCCGCCATTGTGGTTAATAAAAACAGTGAATTGTGTGCAGGTGCAGTTCTTGAAACATACAAGGCTGGTGTTTAGTTTGACAACAGGACACTGATGGTTAAAAATACCAAAACTTAAAGTGTCTTTGATAGCTCTGAAGAGAGAAGATGGCGTCTGTCTGAACGCAGAGTCGTCTTTGTCTTCAGTCAAACAGAAAGAGGCGAGAAGAAGAAGACGCTCTAAATGAAAAGAAACCCTGAAGAGGGTTTTCAGCTGGAGACGCAGGAAGACACAAGTGAGCAGCTGTTTGGGCTGTGTTCATGCTCACTTCCTGTTTGTCTTTGCGGTTTAAAGTACTTTTTTCTTCAGTTAAGACCTACTCAGCCTCTATGGAAACGGGCTTTCTGCCTTTTGTGCCTTGTTGATGACTTTGGAGGCGAGTTAATGAAGGGCGATGCTGAAGGCAGAAAGCAGCAGATGAGGAGAAATAAAGACCAGAGTGGGTTTTCTTAAACACCAAATGCAGCCAAACGCAATTATGGGATGTGTATTACTGCTGAGGGAGGAGTGTGTGTGTTGATGTGTGTTTGTCTCCAAAGAAAGTACTCTGTGTTTTGTAAGTTTTTGTGCTCTTTAGGGAAGTAGAGTCCATCCTTCCACTGAAAGTTTAACTATTTAAGTTCTCTCTTAATGATCTATTAACATTCCCCAACATAGAAACACAACAGTCTCCTGTAGATTTATGTTGTGACCATCAATTTGAATAACAATTATAACTCTGTTTCTGAGCAAGAAGGCAGTCAGAGGCACGAACCAGAGTTGTAGCAGATTTAAAACACTTAATAGTTGCATTTGGGAACAAAACATGGCGCCATAGCTGCCAAGTTCTTCCAAAACTGATCCAGAATCAGAAAGTGAACTGATTTAAACTGATGAAGGATAATCTTTAGCCTTAGCTCACCATTAGAAGCACACACAGGGTCCAAAATTAACACCCGCCAAGCGCCAAATGCGAGTAAATTTTCCATTTAGCGAGTTAATCTCAGAAGGCTATCCACCACACTGGCGGGTAATGTTTGTACCAAAATAGTCATGTAATAAAAACATTATGCTTAATTGTGCCGCGAATCTGACCGTCTCAAGCACTCCTAGTTTCGCGGCAGTGTTTACCGTACGGACATCAGCTACTCCGCTAAACTATCATTTGCCGCTGGTCTGCCGCTAACTACAGTTTAAGTCTAATTAAATAGCTATTATGTGGCGATATTTACAAGGAGAGGTGATGGGTGATTGCAGTAGAGAGTGAAGAGTCTGATGAAGAGGTTTAAATTGATTAAAATGATTAAGTATCCGATATGCCGGTGGATTTTTTTTAATACCAGTCCCCTTGAGTCAGAAGTTAATTTCAGACACTGGGCGCACACAACAAAATTAATGTTCGATGCATGTTTCTTATCGAAATGCACCTTGGAGTCAGAGGATGAATCCAAATGACTTTGGTGATCTCCCGGCTTTTCATCAAAGTTTTCAATTATCCGTAGAAAATACCCCAACATCTACTGGATGGATTGGCACACTGTTCTTTTATGGTTACCAGACAAGATGACTTTTGTGATCTCCTTACTTCTCTAGCGTTACCATGGGGTTGACATTTTTGGTTCAGACTGAAATGTCTCAACAACTATTGGATGTTGAGCTTGAAGCTTAATTCTTGACCAGTGAAGCAGAGGTTTGACCAAAAATATCGGGTCCTCTGGGTCCTCCAACTGAATGTAGCATAACAGAGCTATGAAAAAATTCCTCCCGTCCAGGAACGTCTTATGATGCCATCAGCTCACAGATATGTTGGATTTTTCCACGGTAATATGTTAATATGTCAAATATAAGTGAATTGACACATGTGCTGATATGATAAATGCTACGTAACTCCCCCTAAAACAAACAAACAAACAAAAAACATTCCTTTGTCTGAAACCGGACTGTAGAAGTAGGAAGTTGATGATGGGAGACCTGCGGTAAAGTCTTTTTTAAAAACGAAAAGTTTAAATATGATGATTATAAAAAATGTATTATCTTTGCCGCTTATGATATTGGTCTGTGTGAGTGGGTTTCCTGTCGTCCCTCACATGAACACAGGTGAAGAGCAGCTGAGTGTCTGAGGACGGTATAAATGATCCTCCCTAAGACCATACTGCCCAGCTCTTGTTTTGTGGGAGCCATCATGTGGGAGGTGGAGGACAAGGTGCGAGAGGCCATTCGGGGAATTCCAGTTCCAAGGGGAGTACTGACTAACAGACTGTTTGTACCTCCCGAGCTAAGGGGTCAAGTGATTACTTGGGCTCATGCTTCTGTTGTGTCTTGTCATCCTGGTATTCGCAGGACCCTTTCGAGAACTCGTGAGAGGTTTTGGTGGCCTGGTATGAGGAAGGACGTGACGGAGTACGTGGCGGCCTGCACGGTGTGCTCCCAGAGTAAGACCTCCTCTGGTCCCAGTATCCAGTATCTGGACTTTTCCTCCGTGTTTGTGTCTGCATTGTGGGTCCTCCATCTTGTGAGCCTGACAAAGAATGGAAGGTGGATGAATTGGGAGGAAGAGCAGAGATCAACCTGAATAAATCTTTTGTGCGAACGCTCAGACTCTGACTGAAGTTTGTCTGTACGTTTGAGAAGCTTCAGGAAACAATCCTTTCAGAATTTTTTTTTTTTTTTTTTTTGATTTCTGCATCTGGTGCAAATGTGAGTCTGTTCACGTCCACAGTTCAGGACATCCTGAATTAAAAGTACTGTAAATAATAATGAAGCTATGGAGAAATCATTGCTTTAAGCAGTTTGATGTTGGTGAGCTTCCTGTTTGGCTGCTATTGGTTTGTTGTTTAATTACATTATTTCTGAATTCTGGATCGTTATAGTTTTATATTAAGATCTCTGGTGGACTTGGCGTCTTACTTTACCTGCCAACAGGTGAAGTCTTCACTCAACCAAACAAACATTACAACGTTTGAAAGCACAAAGACTCACGGTTCTTTGTGTGTGCACCATATTAAGGTCCCAGTGTCGCTCCGACCACAGCTGCATGATTTGTAATGGGAGTGCACTGAAAATAAAACAGTAAAATGATTCATCATGTTTGTGAATCTGTAAGAACTTTCAGGAACAGTTCTCATTTTTTATTTTCTGTGCAAAAACACAGAAGCTGCTCATTAAGGCTTCCTGCCACATTCACCCATTTTCAAGTACAGAAATTCTTGTATGTGAAATGATTTTTCAGGATGTTAGGGAACTGTTTATGGAGCGTGTCTCCGTCCAGGTGAGCCTCCCTCAGAGCTGTTGGAGGTTTATATGAGCTGGACTGTGGGGTCGTGTGATGCGGCGGAGGGTTACGGACCCTGAGTGGGGGGGAAGTTGGACGGATGCAAATGAGCTCTCAGTTTAAATGGGGCTGTTTATTTATTCATGGAGGATTGATCGAGTCGTGATGTGGAGGAGATGAATGAAATATGCATGGAGCGGCCGTACTGTACCCGCCCGCCTGCCGGACCCATGATTCATTTCAGCTCAGTTCTGTGTGTGGGCTCGTCGCTCTGCAGCGACCGACCCGAGACGGATCTGCTGCTGTTTGACCGCATGGTGTCGATCCACCAACTGATACTGACGGACTCAAACTGCAGAAACAGGAAGTGTTTAACCTCCTCAACCCTGATTCCACCCTTAAAGCAAACAGCAAAGTGTTGTGATTCTTAACTGATCACACTCATTAACAAACCTTTAACAACGTTAGAAAATGTCAACTAAAATATAACTAATTATTAACTAATATTGATAACAACTGGGACCGTGTTCCCAGATCTCAGCTTTTATTTGTGGATTAAACAGAGGCTTTTATTTTGAAGGGTACACGTGAACACTTCTGGTGTTGTATTTCCTACTTAACATTTCCTGAAGTGTTAATGTTATATTTTTATGGGAATAAATGCATTTTAATGTGGAATTTGTATATTTTTCTATGAGAGGATGTTTTGTGTGTTAACAGGAAGTTCAGTGCTTGTTTTATTTTATGATGTGTATGTGATGCACGTCCGCTAACTTTACTTCCTCACTGCGTTCTGGCCTTTTTCAAAAGGAGGGCACACATGTTGTGGTTTTGCTGTTTATATGACGTTATGTTGCTTTAAACGGGTGTAAAAATGAATGAATTGATATTTTTAGGTTTTGGAGCTAAAGTTTTATTTATTTTCATGCAAAATCTGTTAATTAGAAGAGACGTCATGTGTAGCAGGACTGCTGTGTAGCTTGCAGTTCTACAATATACTGTTGGCTTGAGTGGAGCATTTCATGATGTCACATGGACACAGAGCTTTTCTGCAAAAGCTTTTATCTTATTATTAGTATGCATTATGCTGGTTTTGGTTCTGGACGGAGAGCACATATGCGTCAGACTGTAAAGTGGTGTTGCTGTTCAGCTGTTGCCTGTCTGGTGTCAAGTGTTGACAGGCAGTCCCAGGAAGTTAGACTCACCAGACTAGTGTCGTGATCCATCCACAGGTTAGCTGAAGCTAATCAACTAGCACCTTCTGTGCAATGTGCTTCATTGACACAAAAATTCCTGATTAAATTCCTGCTCCTCAGAGGACGAACCCTTTGGATTTTAATCACCACATGACCTTTCCTCCAAGACTCTTATAAGTATCGGTATGTTGTTCTTTCCATCCAACAGTTTTATATTTTGACTTGTGATGACATTTTGAACGCAGGAGTGTTTTCCCATGATTCCACTGCAGCTTTTGTTGCGCCCCTGAAAAATGTGGAGAACAAGTTGTGATGGGGTGACAATATATAACGATTTACAAATAAACATATCTACAGGAAATATCTTTTTGAAGAGCGTATATACTCTATTTAAGTTATAATAATATACACAGTATTTCCAGAGACACAACTCTCACTGTTACTGTCAATCACAAAGTAGCTTAAGGTCAGTAAACTCTCACAAAACTCACTAAAGTGCATGAAACATACAGAGAACAGTGCAGAATATATTACCATGTGTACATGTGAAGTCACAGTTGACAGCTGCACTCGGTAAATACACTTTACTACACTACAAAACTTAACTTACTCAAAATGTTACATAAACACTCGAGTTATTACCACCAAGTTAGATCACAGATTATTACAGCTTCAGTCAAACAGTAAAGAATAAAGTAAAGAATGTAAAATAAAGTACTGTCTAACTACTGTTTCTAACATCTTTATAGAGCAGGAAGCTTCGATGCTTTTTTAAACTTTTAACAGACTGTCAGACTTTGACTGCAGTAAATGATTTGAAAACCTTTTCCCAGCTCTGCTCCTGTTTCCTCTTCATCTCTTTTCCAAAGCTCTCATGGCTGCAGCTCCTTCATCTTTTCGTTGTCGAACGCGTTGTTGTCCCGAGGCACGAGCTTCGCTCTCCGCCCGCTTCTGCTGGAAGACGAGTTGAGGTGTCGGATCATGGTTTCTGACATCGGCCGAAATCTCTCACCTGCAGGAGGGTCTCATGTTTGTTTTACAACCGGTGTCCAGCTGCCAGATGAACATCATCACTTGTCAATTGATAACATCCTGACGTTGTTTCAGCACATCGATCATTCAGTGTGTAGGACCTGAAGCCTGAGAGCAGAGGGGGTTCGAACCTGTCTCACTGTTCAGCTCCCCGTCTTACCTTCACAGTGAAAGATCACTTCTGTTTCTGTTTAATAATCCTCATCCCATCTGCTCACTATCAGATATCTTAACCAGTCATTTAGCTCTCTACTCTGTACCAAAATACAATTTTTCTTATAACAAATTACATAATACTCGGCATATTATTCACGTACTGTATAATGGAAGATTCTGCAGTGTAAGATGATTTTAATGAGTAACATAGTTTATAGCTGGGCCCTAAGATCACTCATCTTGTAACATCTTACATAATATTCCCAATATTTTTAATGTGAAATCATTTTACACTGCAAAAAAATTCAATCTTGAGTCATGTAGACTATTACTGAGTCCCAGTGGTGGAAAGTAACTGAGTACAATTACTCAGGTAGTGTAGTTAGGTGCAGTTTTGAGGAACTTGTACTTTTACTTTTCATAAGGTGAGTTTCCACCTACCTGTGTTCAATTTGCGCATAAAAACACCTGAGTGGAAACGCAGAAAATTCGAAAACATCTCAAAATATCTAATATGTACTTATTAGCTGCGTGTCACCATCCAGGTTTATCGAAGCTCCTCTGTCAGAGTATAAACTGCTCCACAATAGAGACCTGTTATGTGTCTCAATCCGGATACTTCCAGGTAGTACACTGTGTACACTATGTACTTTCTTGTGTAGTGCGTGAATTTTGACAGGGTAGTGTTAGATCGAATACTGATGCTGTGCGCTTACCAGAAATGACGATCGCAACGTTTGACCGCTTCTTCTTCTTAACTGTGAGGTGCAGTCGGGCGGAGCATCATCACCAACATTTGACCGCGACTGTCGCCCACTAAAATATCTGCCGGCTCGTTTGCTCACTTGACGTCAACTCAGTTTTATTAAAAATTAATAAAAATGAACGTGCTTTTACTTTTAGCCATAACAATTGCAAACCACAGCTTCTGCTACGTAGCCAAGATGGCGACCGTTGAGGGTGAGAAGTGTGCAGCGTTCCTCACTCAACTTTCTGTTAGTACACCATCCGGGTACTCATAGTACACTGCATTTTGCTGTATTTATCAGTGTGAACGCACTTATGCACTCAAAATGGGAAGTGTAAGTACGGAAGAATGCGAAAATGGTACCAAATCATTTATCAAACTTCAAAGGTACTTTAATCAAAGTTTCAAATCAAAGTTCAACAAGTAAAATTTAATATCACATAGAATGTAATTTAATACCTGTGTCAGGATCAAACCATCCAAGGTATAAAAGTATGATGGAAAACCAGCAGGGACGATATGGACTAAAATAATTTATTATATCACGTTTGTTTCAGAACTTCCAGCTGTATATCTATATATATATATATATATATATATATCGATATATAACGATATATATGTTACATATATCAATATATAACGATATATGTTATGTATCGATATATAACAGTAATTCCTGCTGATATAATTGTTTAAATTAACACGACCTGGACGGGGATTAGTGGCAGAAGAAGGATGGATGGATGAACTAATTAAAAATGATTAATTCATTTCAGTTCATTTAAGTCTTTGCTAAAATATTCACTTGTCTATTATAAGCTGATGAGCTTCTTGCAGCTGCAGCGGTGACGGTGTTCGCTGCAGGTCTGATGGTGCCGACCAAAACTCACTCTGCAGCACGATCAGCTGTTAGTTTAGAGGTGTGAAACATCTATAAGAGACAAGATTTAAGAGTTTTCTTAATTTCATTTAAGACGTTTTAATACCTTCTCAGGCCTTTTTTTTAGGAAACTGAATTCAATGCCTTTCAATGCCTGCAGATACCGTGTTAAATAGGAAATTTAAGGGGAAAAATAAATCAAATCTAAGAGTTTTCTGCTCCATCCTGCACTTGTAGAGACACTTCTTCCTGAGTAAAGTTTGATGGCTGGAGTCAAATATTTCGGCGGTGTGTCCTCCTCTTATCCACCCACTCATCCAGCTCACAGGGTGACACTCTCATCGCCTCCCAAAATGTCAGATGGATCTCTGCTGGCTGGGGCTTTAAGTGTGTTTCTTTTTCTTTTTCTGCGATCATCAAGCTGCACTTTGCTCCTCCATCACCACATCTCTGCTTTCATTTAAGACCTCTCTGTCCGTCGTGACGTGTCTGAACCATCTGAAGTCAACCTCAGAAGAGTCGCTGCATCTGTCCAACAGAGAAAAAATAAAAATATTACAGCTACAAGAAGCAGCACAGAGACTGTAGTCCAGTGCAAAGGGTTAGTCATGAAAGAAAAAGGTAAGTTATGAAGTCATTAATCGGAGAATTAATTTTGAAAAAGGATATTATACGTGGTAAAAATTATTATCCATGATCACCACCAACGCTCTTATCTAATTTCTGCTGTCTAAAACACAGTTCAGTCCTCCCTGCTTATTCTCATGGCTTGTGACGCTTATTAACCTGTTGGTGTTTGTCAGAAACTGCTAAAAACAGAATTATTAAGAAATAGATGTCACTTTTTGTTCAAAATTCAAACTACTGTTAGAACAAGGAAAAATCAAATGTATATTCGACTGTTTGAATCCAAAAATTCTCAATGTATAAGCACAACAAGCCGTGCCTTGTACTCAGTGAAATGAACTGTCTGCTGACAGCTGCCTTGTAACGTTAGCTTGTCCGTCAGTGAGACAGCAGACGCACTGCAAAAATAATGCAACATGGTCGGACCAGATTTCGCCAGGTGAAATTTATTTGCATGCTGAGGCAAAACGCTCTTTCTGTTTATATATTTGTGCGTCATGGCTACCCCTCCTATCCTGTGTCCTTTCATAGTGTTGGTAGACCCCGACAAGATGCAATCAAGAACATTGTCAGGATGGTTGAAGTAAAGTCAGCAGCAGACAATTAGTTTTGAAAATTAAGAGTATATTAAGTGTATGATAGCACCACCGCCTCTTTTTCTGCAATAACCAACATTAACTGATAAAGCAACCTCCTAGAGTGTCATCATGTTTTCTTAATGTGTATTTTGTACTAAATCAGAAGTCCTGGCAGGTATAATTCCACCCTGATCTGCCCTCTTGTGGATAAACCTTTTATTCCCCCAGGTACTCACAAAGTATGTGAGTATTGCTGCTACAGTCAGCTGATTGTCTGCAGTACATGTTGGTGAAACACAGGTGTATCAGACACCTTAGTCTTGTTATCGTTTCACTTTAGTGATTCTCAGCACTCAAACCTCCAGCCTGTATCTCAGTCAGAGGCCAAATCCCTCCTTCCTGTTCAGACCTGACCTTCTGTAGGAATCAAAGGATTATGGGAAATGATCTGTGTTTCCTGTGCACCAAACATACATCTGTCTCCGATAGGATCTGATGCCATCACTCATGTCAATCTGCAGGTAAAATAAAGCACAGATAAGCCGAGCGTGATAAGCTGCAGCTCCTTGAAGTGTTATATTCATTTCAGCGCTGGCTGTTTGATCCTATCACGGCAGGCCTGTATGCTAAACCGCAGCATTTCTATGCAGGCTGCGCTGTGTTTTAGCAATATATTCAGGGCAGCGAGTGGCCTCGCTTAGCCCGATCACATCACGTTAGTGATCCCACAAGAGGGCGAGGGGAAAGCCAATGAGCTGGCCCGACCAAACCCAAAAATAACAGCAGCAGCAGCACCGCAGTGAGACACACTCTGCCTCCAGATCATCTATCACTGTTCAACACCACAGACAGACAGAGGGATTATAGTGTTTACTGAACACGTGTAGAAACTGAAGTATGAAACAAGACATTGTGGTTTCAGGAGCAGTTAGTGTTGGAATTCAAAAGCGTTTCACATGTCCTCATACTGAGGTCACATGTTTAAGACTAGCTCAGATTTTGATGACCAATGGGGAGGGGAGGTGGAGCAAACATACTGAGACAAGCAAAGGAAAGGTGCGATCAGACCAAATGTCGATCCCCGTTCATTTCACTTAGGAAGGAGGCGAGACGTATTAGCAAATTGATGGATCAGTCTGATTGACCTTTGAGCTGTAAGCTTGCAAAGCTCTTCAATGTCTAGCCAGTTTTAGAGAGGAGGGTAGAAGTGACCTGTTGCTAAGGAAGTATTGATTGTGTATATCCTTAACTTCATAGCTAGCTTCAAATACTACAAGCAACGGAGAAGGAGAAAGAAAGAGCCCAGGAGGTGTCAAGGAGAGAAAAAAAAACTAATGCAAACCTTCTAATCAATCATTTGTGAGCATGATCTAATCATTTGTGTTGATTTAATATCATATTATATAATTTGGCTCCTCCCCTCTTCTGTGCGGCACATGCAGTCAGCCGGAGGTTTGAAGAAGACGGCGAAGAAGCCCAACAGCCTGTTATTGTGTAAAATGTGTTTAAGGGATCTCAAAGATAACACAACGTTGTGTTTAACAGCCAAAACCTGGAGTGTATCCACATGTCTCAGTCCAAGATCAAAATCAATCCAAACGATCCACAGTGAGAGCGTGAAGGTACGCAAAAGACAAGACTAATGGCCGTGACACCTCCGGGCTCCGCAGGAAAGGGTTCGACAGGAAGCTGCTTGGTTTACAACTTCGTAGACTCTTTGTTAGCCTCCGGCAGTTTACGTTTTCCACCTAGTGTTTGCCACAGTGTGCGAATAAATTTGCCCGGCCAGTTCTGGTCTGACCACACCAGGAGAGCTACAGTGATCTGACTACAAACGAGACTGAGAGTCTACAGCCATGCTAACAGCTCTGTGAGGCAGTGCTGCTAAATGCTAATATCAGCGTGAAGGTATTTGTCACAAACCACAGTATTTAGATTTTACATGCTTTGTATTGACTTGAATGAAAGAGACCCTTTTCAGTCAGAGCAAAATCTGTTTTTGTTACTTTTAAGCTGCCTGATGTTTCTTTCTGGGTTTCGTGAGACAGCCAGTATGATGGTCCTGGATCAGGGCTACCTAGCATCTTATTGATGCAGTCTGTGGTAGCAGAGCCAACTAGCCAGCTGTCGTTCTGAAAGATGGATTCCTCACACCAAAAGCATGAGATTTGGCAACATGATGAGGTTGCCAGATTTGAGCTCTGTCTACAAGATCCAGCTGACTCTTGGGTGGATTTGTGGGGAGCTGAAAAGACACAACATGTCAATCAGACAGCGTTGGAGTTTCATTATGAACTTTTAATGGAGACAAAGTTAGCAGTTTCCCCATGCTTCCAGTGTTTAAACTAATCCAGCCGGAAAGTCCATTTAAGCAGGTTTTAAACAGATTTCGGACTGGCAGGACAGGTTTAGGGCTGAATCTGGCAACCAGATCAATAATCTGCCATCAGCACCAGTTTAAGCTTCATAAATCCTCTCTTTCTCCCTTTCTGAAGAACTCGGATATGAAATATTTTTATTTGCAGCTGTATAATCATGTGTATGTGCAGGTCGCCCCCCTTTACTGATGCAGTCTAATCGCTGTGGAGTGTTGATGTGTGGATTAACGCATCTTGTTTTTGTGGCAGTAGCTTCAGTAAATAAACTTCACTTTTAACAGTGTTTATCTCTCATCCAGTTTTTCTTTTCACAACCGTCAGAGTCTGATGCAACAGCTTCTCAATTTATTTGAAATAAAAAGAGGAAATATGTGGAGGAAGTAGTCTTTCCACACTGGAAACTAACACTGGAGTGTCTAGAAGACAAATAACATCTGTTGTAATGAACACTACAGACTGGGACCAGAATCAATTGACAGTGTGATAAAGTTTACTGTACACGTACTTTAAAAAGTGGATATAGTGTTAAGTTACTCATTAACATCACAGTGAAAGAGAAGTCAGAGTATCTTTAGCTTCATGTCACGTATTTCCGAGTGAAACTGAATATGTTGGGTTGATGGTTGATGGTCAGATCAGGAGGATGAGGTTGAGGGGGTAAATATTAAATTACAGCATAATCACACTCTTTTGGAAACTGGAAACTTGCAAACAAACACCTCCTACCATGATATTGCTCTGCTAGCTACCACGACCCGCAAGCTAACGGTCACGTGTGGTTTTATATGATGGGTTAGCTAATCGCCCTAAGCCACATTTGATTGGATAAATGTATGTAAATGCCCGCAAGTTCAAGATGAGTCATCAGAAATATTATGATTTTGTTTATGTCCATGTTTTTGGCATATAACAAGAGATAACTGAACAATAAACAGAAGGAGATGGATCAGAACTTGGAAAATGTATTTTTATTTTACTACGTCTTTAAGGCGGAGACTGTTTGCAGTGTATTTAAGATCAGCATGTTTTCCAGGGTAACAATTAATTATTTGTTGTTAAGATCGGCAGCTAATATGACCAAATCCAGACCACAATCAATTATGGAGTTGACGTGATCAATAGATTTGTTAGCAAACAACTAATGGTTGAATTAGTTGTAGTACGATAACTTTTGCAGCGCAATAGAAAGAAACAACCTCTTTAGATCATTTACTTTTTGCAGTGTACAGTTTACAGTGCAGCAGATAAACTGACTTGTTAAGATGAATCTTCTACAGTGTAAAGATTAGGATGGATATAATTTTTCTCAGAGGCTGCTGTCTCCACAGTATTTAAATGTGAGGACATACATAAGAAAGCAGAACAGGCTTTTTCAGCAGAACTCATGATGTAACAGTGTGAAAGTGTTAAACTGAGCTGGGAGGTGGTTGTGTGATTTGCATGTGAGATAATCAGCCAGTTGCGTTTCCTCTCTCGCTGTTACGGCGAGATCAAAGGACACGTCACCGTCGTCTCCGTATCAGCTGATCGGAGTCGACCTCGAGGCTTCTCCGAGTGCGACCGTTTCATGTTCACAAGTTCATCAAAGCAACAGGGAAATCACAGCCGAGCTAATTACAGCTGCTCCAACACACATTACTGCAATTAACCTTATTGAATTTTTCCTGCGGTTTGGTGTTTGACAAAAGTAACGGAGGCTGTCGAGCTTCCTGGATCACATTCACACGTTGTTTGACTTTGTTTCTGTTGCCTCGGGCTCCTAACACAGATACTGGATATAAACATTCGTCATCCAGCCTCATCTTTACACTTAAAGACTAACTAACTGCTAGATATCACATAATTCCACTTGTTCTTACTGCAGTTTCTCTTGTTTGGGGAATTTTCTACAACTGAGAGTATTTGAAACAAGACAGAATGACGCACATCACTGCATTAAAATAATAAACAATGCTACTGGTTCAAGCAACAAGCTGATCTGCATTGAAAAAGTCAAATAATCTCAAACGTACTCTTTTAGCTAAGGAACTTTGGTGTAGTTACATTTTTCTCTCCTGCTTATTATGACTCAATATCAGAGTCTTAAACTGGATTACGCAAGTAGTACAACTTTGGGGTATTTCCATGTTATGTAACTTTAAACATTTACATTTCAGAGGGAAGTATTTTACTTTTTACTCCACTACATTTATTTGACACATATAGTTACTGGTTACTTTACAGATTAAGATTTTACATAAAAAACATATGATAAACTTACAAAATACAACACACTGTTAAAATTAAACTAGTTGTTCCCGAACCATTTGTCTGGTGCCACATTTCAGATGTCTTTGAGGTGAGAGACATTTTCCCTCTAAACTTCTCACATGGTTTCATTTAAATAATTGTTTGAGGTCAGAAGAAGCAAAATTGTCCAATATTTCACAATTAGAGAAAAAATGAGACAAAAGTCCAGAAACTGAGAACAGATTTGTGAATCAGAACTGTGTTTTTTCTTCTTTCTTCTCCCATTAATCATCTCATGACCCCTCAGATTTATCTGGTGACCCTTTGGAGGGGCCCGACCCCAAGGTTGGGAACCACTGGACTAAACTAGCTAACTATAAAGTAGTTTAAACTAGCTAACTGTATAAAGTAGTTAAAACTACTAACTGTATATAAAGTAGTTTAAACTAGCTCCACCTCGAGCAGCTACAACAGTAAAATGCTGCTCTAACATTGATGAATCAGTATTATTAATAATAATAATACTGTCAGATCGAATCAGTCACAGGAGACATTTTACTGCTGAACCACTTTGACTTCGATGCCGTTGGTTTATCACACACACTATGTTTCATTGTTACCTGTAGTAACATCATATGCCAACAAGAATCTGTGTGTACAGTGCCAAAATAAAATTGTGTGGATTTCCTCTTTAATGACGCAGTACAGTATGAGTTGAAAAACCACAAACTTGTCCTTTTAATTTTGGGTCACCACAGAAAATCATTATCTGTTTAGGAGCATTACATCATTCTCATCCTCTGAAAAGAGTATCAAAAGCTTAAAACCAGCTCTTTAAAGCATCCTAACATTTCTTTTATCTTTTTTATATGTGTTTTAGTTTGGTTTTTTTTTGTCTTATATAAATTACATTATTGATCTACACACAGCTTCTGTATTCTAATACCACCCTAATACCACAAAACACATGTTTTCTGATTGAACTTTTATTCAGATAATTCTTAGGAGGATAAAATGTGAACACGCGGAGCAGCAGTCGGCCTCGACCCCCCTGGCCTCTCTCTGAACAGCAGCCGGTCTGATGTGAAGGACTTTCCAACTGCAAAAAAAGGCAGATTTAAAGCTTTCCACTTGGCGACAGAGGCAGCAGACCTTGACTGTGTTGTGATCAGTGTGCTTCTCCTGGTCTCTGCACACAGATGAATAGAGTAAAAAATGCTCAGCAGAGTGGCAGGAAGAAAAACCCTCACAGGCAGAACAGCTCACTTCGGTTCAATTCAAACCTTCAGTAATGGTTACCGCTGGTCCTGAAAAAGTATTCAATAATCTTTTTCTCTCTCTAGTTCTACTTTTTGCTGTTTCGATGTCTGAAAAGATCTCAGTAGGAGGCTTTAAATGTGATCTACAGTAGCTGCCTGCTTTTTGTTCAGTATAAGATGGTCTGACTTATATTCCATTTGTCATTCTCATCGTTTTCTCCATCATTTCTATCAGTAATAACATCATTGTACTCACCAAGTTAGTAATAATAGCTGAGATCTGGGAACGTGGTGATATTATAGAAGGAGTTCTGTGGAGGCAAGAACCACGAGCGGTCCACGAGAAGTCCTCAAAACTAATCGGACAACATCATTTGTCATCTGCCACCTCTATGGATACGGTTTGCTTCGGTTTCATGTAGGGAAGTCTGGCCTGGTGGGAGGCAGACTCGAGAGACTTGTTCAGAGACTTAGAATGATTTATTTGCACTGTGCCACCAGATCACACATAACAGAAGTAAAAAGAAAAAAACTAAATAGTGAACTTAAAATACCACAGCTACACAGACATCCCTCCCGCTTGACTGACAAAAAACTACTCCTTTAAATAGACCCTTCAATCTACTGAATAATCAGCCCTGGCAGAACCATGGGCTTTGGGGTGGATGTAAACAATAGTTATGAAACTCTGGGAACTCTCGGGGCAGATAGCAGGGACGAACAGACAGTAATGTCCGGACAGTCTCTCTTAAGGCCTTTCCACACCGGAGGCGTTTTTTCGTACGATTAATTTGCACATCAATTCGGACTGTTGTTTTTGTCATGAGTACTTTCACACAGAACACGAATATTACACGGCGAAAAAGCGACAATTTTTTTTCCCAAACAAGGCTGATTTTTCTGAGCTTCCGCACGGCGAATAAAGGCATCAACCAATCACATTGTTCGTAACGGACCTCACGTCACAACTCCAGACCTGTTGACTGTTTGTTTCTCATCACCTTGTATTATACGACAAAGGACACACAAATTCTAAAGACAATGAACTCAAGTGTGAATCTATTTATCGCTGTTAGTATGAATAGTTTTGATGTGAAATATTAACAGACGAGTATTTCGCATTTTCGTGTCATTAATTCATCACGTCCCTGGTGTGTAAAGGTCCTTACGGTGATGTTTCTGCACCACCGCTAGGTAGCCCCTCCTCCTTGAGCCTCACTTTTAAGTGATTATTATAAACCTGCTATAGAAATTAAACCTCACTTAAATCTCTTATAAAGTAGCTTTAATGAGTTCTGCAGATAACTTTAGAAAATTATTTAAAATTTTAGTGTTCAAATTCCCATTTTAATGTCAAAGTAAATGCTCACAGTATCTTAAACTACATTTTGTTGTATATTTTATCATGTATAAGTATAAGGTAACTCTTCATTATGAACATTAAGTTGTGATTAAACCAACAGATCATAATGATCATTATAAATCTAAGACAGTATCTGATTATTACTAATTTGGGCTTCACAGTAAAACGTCTTGGACCTGATCCAGCTGACTGTCAATAATCTGCACTTTAAGGACTTGTTGCTCTGACAACAGTTCCAGATTAATTTTAAACCAGCTTTGAAGAACCAAAAAATACAGACTTGTTTCAAATCATTAACATTGTAATCTGGATAACTCCAGTTATCCGCGTATGAAGAACGGGGCCCAGTAACCAGATCCTAAGTGGACCCGGACATCAGACCCCACCCCTAGTAAACATGAATGGCCTCCTTACCTCACCTCGACATACTTTTGCGGTCTGTGTGATGCATTCGGTGTGGGTTAGGGGTGGCAGCAGAGAGGAGGCGACAACTGTCTCAAAATGGTGTCCCTGAACGCCTCTACAAGGCTGTCATTTTAAATCTAGTCGCTTTTTTTTCCCCCACCTGAGTTTGCGGTCCTGTATTTAGCATCAAGTGGACGGTGTGATGTTTCATCGTGCCCGTGAAGGCATCACAGGCCAAACTGACAGCGGTGGTGGTGTTTAATTCTCTGCTCCGTCTCCTCCCCTCTCCTCCCAGTCGCTCGCTGGGGGCACACTGAGAGAAAACAGCGAGCCGAGACCCAGATTTAATTAGTTCCTCTTCTTCTTCCTCTGCAAACCTGCCGCCGCCACTGTAAAGTTTCCCCGAGCAGGAAGGTTGTTGCTGTCAGGCAGCCCGTTCAGCCACTGAGGCCACTGATTCACCGCACCGTGATCACACACTCTCCCCATTAATTAAAGTTTCATATGAAGTGTCTGCAGGGAATCGCTGTTTCGCAGCCAAACTCCCATCCAGATGGTTGCTGATATGAAGCCTCGGAGGACGGCTCTTTTGTTTCTCTCCGCCACAGAGACAATTTTTAAATTTCTGTACAGTTAAATGAACTTCCTCTTAATTGTTGGATATTAAGCAGAGCAACTTCAGGTCACGTCTGAAACTTTGGAGAGCTCGTTGAGTGCTGTGTTGATGCTACAATGACGACAGCAGCCCGAAATGAAGATGAAGGGAATCCCAACAGTCTACTCTTCTTCTATTTGTTGAGGCACAGACAGGCTGACTCCAGTTGTATTTTTATTTATTTAACTTTTATCTCAGATTTCAGTTCTAGTTCAGGTTTAGCTATTCTAATGGTACATTTAAAAGCTCTACTTTTTATTTTCTGAAAGATGAAGACAATAAAGTAAAATAAAAAACAGAAACTACTACTTTAAAAGATCAAAATGAAAGAAAATGTCAAACAATGCGTATGTTTATTTCATTGTAGTAATTTTGTTTTAATGGCATTTTTCTTTTTATTTGAGTAATCCAAGATGTTTTTTATCATTTCAAACTGTCTTCACTGACTTGTTCACAGAAATACGGTTCCTGATCAGCTAAAACTGCTTTGTTTTAGGAAGAATAGTGACTTTGTGGAAGCCAATGGGGATGCAAATAAAGAATACAACATCAGATACCATTCAAACTGTAATATTCCTTTAGTGCACATGTGGTGGAAGATTTAGATGTCTGACAGCCGACATTATTCCTGCAAGTGACAAGTGAGAGTAACGTAAACACTACTGTTAGGTTACCTTTTTTATAAACGTCAACATGCTGGCCTGTATGTTTTCAGGGTTTGTCCCAACTTCATTTTCTGATTGATTGGATTAGAATTTAAATCAATCTGAGACTTTTTTAGCCACACTAGCAGCATGTATGGATGGCAGTGTCGGTCCACCACTTTAGTCCAGAACATTAGACTGTATATAAAGATGGCCGACGCGTCTCCTCTTCCTCCCACTGTACATAAATGAAGCCAAAGTATCCAGATACAGGAACTGCCATCTTGTGCTGGTGACGTCATTTGGAGCCAGAGTCTGCGCAGTAGTGATCGAGGTCCCGCCCACACACCCGCCTGAACCAAACACAGCACACTCACAGCTGTCAATCATGGCGTCTCCCCCCTTTTTACATCAAATAACTAATCAAAACCAAACTGATCAGAAAGACGAACAAACATCAGCGTGATAAGAACCTGAAGTGACAGAAACCATCTTTGGGAACATTTTATTTGACGTGTACTTTGATTTTTCAGTTTGGCCCATGTACCATCTGCTAACATGGAGGAGGCTCAACAACTATTATGGGATGGACTGTGATGAAATGTGGGTCATCGTTCATGTTCCCCTCAGGATGAACTGTAATAACTCTGATGATCCTCTGACTTTTCATCTAGCGCCACCATCAGGTCAACATGTTAACGTGTCCAACACCAATAATTCCAGCCTCAGCTGCACATACAAACATTCAGGTAAACAAAGCAAAACAAGCAGCACATATAAATCAAATATAAATGAAGAACATAAATAAAAATATTAAAAGACAATAACATGAAACATATTCAGTCAGAGGTTTCAGGGGAAAAACTTATTGTCTTATTGTCATGGTCCACAAAGGACTCTTGTCTGGACTCTGTGTGTTTTTGTCTTGTTTCCTGTTCTTATTTTGAAATCCCTGGTCTTGTGTTCGTGTGTGCCCTTTACTTCCTGTCATTGTCTGTCTGTTTTTCCCGCCAGTTTGGATTAGGTTCACCTGTGTCTCGTTACGCACCTGTCTCTGTTTCCCTCATTGTCTCTTCCCCTACATATACCAGTCCTCTCCCTTTGTTCCTTGTCGCGTCATTGATGTTGCTGATGTGTTTGGTTTGTCAGTTTCCTGTGCTCCTGCGTTTCTCTGTGTTTTCTGGAGTTTTTGTTAGTTTTATTTAATTAAATCATCTTGCTGCACTCAGCCTACCACTGTCTGCGTTTGGGTCCTTCCCCTGTTGCCTAGATGGCCTGTCGCGGCAGAGTTGCCTCGCACGCCGTTCCTAACACTTATATGAGCATGTCAGCATGCTGACGCAGCGTTAA
Organism: Macquaria australasica; assembly: GCA_005408345.1. Taxonomy (NCBI): domain Eukaryota; kingdom Metazoa; phylum Chordata; class Actinopteri; order Centrarchiformes; family Percichthyidae; genus Macquaria; species Macquaria australasica. Next base: position 2,360,039 of record SEMN01000023.1, read on the forward strand.
GCTGGGCCTCACAGCGTGGCTGTAGACTCCTGAGCTGCGTCTCAGATCTCGTCCTCCTGTCAGTACACTGACATGCAGTACACTGTGTACACTGTGTACACTGTGTACTGACTCTTGTAGTGTGTTCATTTTGACAGGGTAGTGTCGTCCCAAATTGAACACTGCTGTTGTGCGCTTACCGGAAATGACGGCCGCCATTTTCATACGTTGGTGCTCCTCCCCTTCCGCTACGTAGCCAAGATGGCGACCGTCGAGGGTGAGAAGTGTGCAGCGCTCCTCACTCACCTGTCTGACCGTTTTGTGTACATCATCCAGGTACTCATAGTACACTGCATTTTAACACACTTGTCAGTGTGAACGCACTCAAAATATTAAGTTTGAGTACAGAAGTACGCGATTTGAGACGCAGCACTAGTCTTGTCCAACGGGCCAAGAAGCGAAATCAACTTCTAGCGAAAATATGTGTTGGGGCGGAGGAGGATACGTTTACCAGTAAATCAGGAGCTACAGTGTGATTCCACAGATGCATGCAGGCCATTGAATAAAACTTTATATTAAAACATTCATTTCTATTGATCTGTGACAGTGTTTTCTTTCTAATTTAGCAGCTTTGGAGTGGTCAGTGTTTTCTCTTTTGATGGAGTAAGGCTAACAGTTTCCCCCTGCTTCCAGTCTTTGTGCTAAGCTAGGCTAAACACACCCTGGACTGGACAAACAGAGATGACAGTGATCACCATATCCTGTCGTCTGACTCTGCATGGGAAGACAGAGAACAAGAGGGCTTGTTGAGGTTTTGTAGGACTGTTCCTGAAAATTCATTTAGCCCATAAACATGTAATAATAATAATAATAATAACATTAATAAAACAAACCTGAAAAACTAATCCTGTCCCGGAAACACCTCCTGATCCACCCAGATGAAGGGATTCTGGCTGCAGAAGTGTGTGTTGCTGTTTTTTATCGTCCATAGTTTGACCACAGTTTTTAGCTGACAGTGCTGCTAACCTCTGGCAGTAAATGCTGATGTGAAGCTGTTAGCAGAGGGAATATCACACTGAACCTCATCACGCTCTTACTGCCTCCATTTATCACAGGCAGCTTGTTAACCTTTTACTGCCAACTTCCTGGAGAAAAGACTTTACAAACCAGTGGACTTCTTTCAGTCCACGTCGTAAAGCAAACCAGCTCACACACTGGTGCCAGGCTATGGGTGTGTGTGTGTGTGTGTGTGTGTGTAAAAGGATTACAGATAATGGAGCATAAAGATCACGGCAGCTTATTTTCTAATGCCCATAACTCACTATACAGTACGTTTCATTGCTCTGCTATCAAAAAGTAAATGAAAGGCCTATTTGTTCAGGAGCAGTATTATGTTGGGACCTCATGTAACTACTGAATCACCATCCAGGATCTAGTTCATGAGACACAGAGTCACATGAAGAGGAGATTCTTCTATCAGTTCAGAAAATTAACATCTAGTAGGAATCAATGTTAACGTTAGCAGTGGAACAGAGTCAGTTGCAAATTAGGAGAAGCTACTTCACACTATTTCTTTTTTAACCCCAGATCAGAGAGCGTCTGTGTATGGAGGTTTAGTTAAAAAGCGTTCATCTTTCTGTCAGAGCAGTTAGTTTGTGAGACAGTACACCTGTTCCACTGTTTGTTTTTAACGTTGTTTAATGACTGAAAAGTAATCCCCTTCCATCATGATTCGTGTTTCAGCTGAGCCAAGCACCATGATTTTCTTTCTTTCTTTCTTTCTTTATAAACCACATCTGAGCAGAAATTTTCCATCCGAGGATGTGAGAGCTCATCAGGCGGTGTCGAGGATATGAAGACGTAGCAACGGTTCTCCGTCTGACTCCCGGCGGCCGCGTGGAAACAAATATCTATCAGCCTCCACCAGCGGCTCGCTGTAAATCAGCATGTGGTGGAAACATATTTCCTCCTATGGCAGCCTGCGAGGGAGAAAGTACAAAGCTATAATGTATGAGTGTTTGTGCGGTGGAGATTTGAAAATGACGCCAAACTGTCAAATGACCCGCATCAGTTAAAAAAAATGAAAACAAACGACGAGGTAAATAAGCTGAAAATATGAAATCCAGGGCCCATAGATCTTCAGCAGAGAGAGACGCTGCTCAGGTGTGACATCCGGCAGATGACACACATGAAAAATGACCCGACACGGGGGGGAGAAAGAGGAGGAGGAGAGGAAGAGGAGAAGGGAAACGGGAGGAAGGGGAAGAGTTGGGGGGGGGGGGAGTGGAAAAGAGGTGGACAAAAAAGACAGAAGAGGAGAGGAAGAGGAGTTCAAGACAGGAAAGTGGAGGGGGAGGAAGAAGAGAGGAGGAGGAGGAGGAGAACAAATCATTTGAGAAGCAGTAGAGGAGAAAGATGATTTAAAGATGAGGATGAAAGATAAGGTAGAGGAAGAGAGGAAAGAGGAAGAGGATGGTTAACAGAAAAGGGGTATATTATGCCCAAAAAACATTCTCGTGTATTTTGTCGTTTCAGCAATTAGTGATTGTATATTGTACAAAGGGCCAAATTCACCTACAAATACAATAATTATAGTACACTTGTTTGAGAGGCTATTTTATCGTAGTCAAAAACAAGGTGCACTTACCGTTGAAGCAGCGTGACGAGCAGTCTCTGGTCATTCGTCCCAGTCGCGAATCTCTCCAACTGGAAATACTCTTTTGATCAGTTCAGTCTGTCGTTGTAGTGTGAGCACTTAGCAGTACAGAGCAGTCTGCACTAAGCTTTAAGGATCACTCGTTGAGGCTTACCATCTATCTTGACGACTACTGGCCATGAAATTTGCTGCTAGTATTCGTGCTCCAAGGATGCTGAATTATTTTCGTGACACCCTGACCTTTCTACCATCAGAACAAATCTTCATTTGAACACAAGAAATATGAAAATGTAACAGGCAGATTGTCATGAGCCCAGCCTTAATTTTAATTAAAGATTAAGTTATTGCTTTTAATATATTTGTCGTGGGTCAGAGCAGAACACTGACTGCACTGCTGCTTCATCTGTCATTAACTTTAATAATTACACCAAAACTGAGAATCTGTTTTCTGCAGCATGTGAAGCGTTTCTCTGCTGGCTGTTAAAAGACGATTAGCGAGAGTGTCCACACTTTACCGCCCAGAACATTCAGCAAAATGTTCAGCAAACACTTACAGAAAAAGAGAAATTTAATTTAAATAGAAGATCTGAAAGCCACTGAATGATGAATCCAGATGAGCCATCAATCAAACAGAGGTGATGAAGACGTAACGGCCGAATCATCGAGGAGGAAATTAAACTGCAGAGCGGAGAGGAACCCAACAATCTGGTCAGTTTTATTTTTCCTCCTTTAGCGTCTCTCTCCTCTCTCTTTCTCCATTAAATGCTCACAGCGCTGACAGTTTGATTTTGGTTGCAGCTGATAAAAATAGATCCGACTCTGATGGATCAGAGATTTGAAGTAAGTTAAAATCCACATAAAAAAAAGGAAACTACTAACCTAACTCCATTTTAAAATTAAATAACACTCCCACCAACAACTCCAATTGATCTGTTCTTCACATGTTAATAAGTTCAGCTTTTTGTGAAATATGTTTATTCTCTTTCTGGAGTATGGAATCTCTGCACACTAAATATGAAGCTAGCAGCCGGTTAGCCTAGCTTAGCATCAAGCTAGGAAATGGAGGAAATAGTTAGCCTGGTTCTCTCCAAAGTTAACCAAATCTTCCTACCAGCACCTTTTAAAGCTCACTGGACAAAACATTTCATTGATTTGCTCCTTAGAGAAACTGAAGTGTCTTTAGTCCGTCCGTCTCTGCATCCTTGTCTAGGGCCACTCAGATGAAGGCAGGAGGAAATAGCTTGGAAGCGGTTTCTGGACATGACCTGTCAGTGTGTTTCTGAAAGTCCAACATGCTGCAATAATATTCCCGCCACAGAAACGTCTCCCCTGCTTATCGTCTCAGCAGCATAGTTTTAATGTCTGAATTACATCTATGGAAGACAAAGAAAGGCGAGACCCTGGTGTTTTAGCACTAGAGAGAAAATCTTTACTGAAAGGCGTACCTCGAAGTTGCTGTTGAGACCCTTTGATGGGGTGTGAGGGCTTCTTCTTCCAGGACAGAATACATTACAATACACATACCTAACAGTCGTATCTTTCATCTGACCTTTCTGTATCTTCCACTGGATCGATTCTGTGAAAAATCAATGTTCGTCGCCACTAAAATGACTTTGCATTCTGGATCCAACATCGTTGAGGTCGAGAGCTTCATCAGGTGTCAAATGACGTTTTTGTTTTTTCCGATCAGTTTTCTGCGTCATCCGTCCAGTTTTGAGAAGCGGAGCAGAGCGGGTGGGGTGTTGTTGTACAACCAGGCATGATATCTCAATATGCTTGTAAGGAATTGGACTTTTGACATGTTGATTGGCATCGAGATAGACCGATCAGTTTAAACAGTGGACGGGACGCTGGCGTTCTGCTGGGACTGAAGTGTGAAAAAGGTGTGCTGCACTTCCAGAAATCGAGGAGTATTTGTTCCAAACTGCATCAAAATATAATCTTTAAACATACTACTTCTGTGTTTCCCTCTGCTTTGGATAACTGCACTGCACATTAGCATACCAGTCGACTCAGTTGATTGTTTAGATCCAGTTAAAGATATCACTAACAGTGGAAGTTGACTTACTGTAGTTTTAATGACGCCTGGTCCTCAGAGAGCAGCAAACACCAGCTCAGCATTCAGAAGACGAGCTGTGCTCTGAGCTCTCTAATTAAAATCCCATAACTGTGTTGTTCAGTTTATGATAAACATGATAAACTCTGACAGTCGCTGACTGTGTTGATTATACTGTTTGCAGTTTTCTTTAATTGCACATTAGACTATTTAGCATGAATCTATGTATATATGAGTGTGTTGAAGTGGGGAGGGAGAGCGGAGAGAAGAGAGAGCCGAAATAAGAAGAGCTCATTCAAAACCACACTGACATTTTGTTTTTTTCACTAAAATCCAGCCCTACAACATAACCTTAATAACCTCAGCAGTATGCTGTGTGGTTCACTCCATTTCTGTAGACTTTGATGATAACTGTTTGCATTTATAATTCATAGCTACAATAGCGGCATGAAGCCAGGGATGGCCACGTTGGTTGGGCAGTCCACCAGTTTGGTCCAAACTGAATTATCTCAACAACTATTGGATGGATTGTCCTGAAACTTGGTTCAGATATTCATGTTCCCCAGAGGATGGATCCTACTGACTTTTCCTCTAGCGCCACCATGAGGTTGCCCTTTATAGTTCAGAGTGAAACGTCTCGACGACCACCGGATGGATTGTCATGCAATTTGCTGCATTCTGGGTCTTTGTGAACGTGGTAATTATCAGGTTATCATGAGCATAGCCAGATTAAGCCCTCAAACAAGTGCTTACATCCTCTAACCAGCACAGCCCCCCCCCCCATGTACATTATTACAACACAGGCCATCAGCTAAAAGGCTGCTCAGGTGGACACTTGATATGAATATGCAGCCTACAATATATAGCCTTTAACAAAATGACAATACTACGCTGATGTTACAAACATTACAATTTAAATTACAGGAAATAAAACAAATATTTTTTAACTTTTCACTGGGTGAGCAGTTTTCATTTGAATGAATGGGTGTCATCTTGGAGTCCGGCATCAATAGGCAGCCATCAGTGAGCACAACTCTCGACCTGTTTCATCCACAGGAAAAATATGTGATGTTGGGGAGGGGGGGATTTGGAGGTCTGGAACCAGGCTAAAGAAATTCAGGATGTGTTTAGTCTAGCTTACTAGGCTAAAGCATGAAAACCCCACTATGAGGACAAGTCAACAAATAGCTCCAGTGCTAACTGCTGCTAAACCCACAATGTCTTAGTTTTCCATTTCTATTTCTACACATATAAAACCTGTAATGCTGCATTGTCTCCACGTCTCCTCCTGAGGACCCTCTATGTTGCACCTCAACCGCCCACGGTGTTTAACCCCCCGCCGCTCTGATAGAACCTCAATAAAAAGTTTAGTTTAACAAGCTGAGTCTCGGATTTCAAGCAGCATTGTCTCTGCTTTAATTCTCATTAAGCATGTGGGAGATGATGATTTCTTTTCTGTTCTTCTCTGCAGTGCGCGGAAGTGGAATTACACCCCGGTGCTGCTTTTTCTTCTGGGTGCTTTTATGGATCTCAGCTTCTCCTGCAGCAGGGCGGCAGATTATTAATCAGATTCATAAATAATAAAAGATGGCAGCGGGGGCCCTGGGCGCCGGGGCCACTGCTTCTTCCACAGTGAGGAGAAATGATGGAGGATAAGAGAGAGAACAATATTAACACAAAGCCATCTGGATTTATCCAAAGTCTGCTTACAGTCCACCTGAGGAGGAGGCCGCTCGTCTTTATAACACCTGAGCTGGTTAATATTCTGCCTGCTGCTCAGGACTGCAGGGGAAGTTAGCATGAGGCTAATCTCTCTAATCTCTAACGGTGCTGCTAACCTGCTACCTGAGAGAAGAAGGACTGTTAATCCTTCCGTTACAGGTGACCTCTGCAGCACAGAGTTATTTTATAAATTCAAATATTTATATTAACTTTGTTAGAATGATTTGGTTCCATCAGTCAGGAGGATTTTGTCCTTTGGTCTTTTCTTTAATAAATGAGCCTTTCGATATTCTGTAGTCAATAAAACATCTGACTGAAATAATATTCGAATGCAATGACTCTAAAGTTCAGCATTTTGGCAAATATACTTATTCTGATTCTCATTTTAGGACACTGTTAGCCTAGCTTAGCGTAAAGACTGGAATCAGGGGGAAACAGCTAGCCTTGCTCTAAAGCTCTCTAATTAAATACTGTAGCTTGTTTGTTTAACATAAAGAGAAATGAACAAATGAAAGTTTCTTTTATGTTGAACAAGTCGGTGTGGTGACTGCGTGAGGTCGTCAGGTCTGATACCAAAACCAAACCTTGTGCTCACCGACCGTTACCTGGGCGGATGGATACACTGTTCGTCAAGACATAGTTCCAGCACAACTCCTTCTTAAACCACCAGTTTCGACAGTTTGCGTACAGATTAAACAAGCTTAACGGATGTCTTTATGCTAAGCTAAGCTAACCATGTCCTGACTCAACACAGAGACATGAGATTGATATCTATCTGAACATCTCACTCTCAGAAAGAAATTGTATTTCCTTCTCTACTTCCTCCCTACTTTCTGTCTTATTTTCTTCTATCAGTATCTTACCTCTTTACCTTCCTTACCTCCTCCTTCCTCCTCTGTCTGAAGCTGCTCCTCGCTCTCATTTACATACCGACTCGCTGCTCGCGCTTCACTTCCCTTCAGTCGACCGGCGCTGATGAAACACAAACAGTCGACGCCTTCTGACACGACGTCTGACCTCGGTGCATCAGAGGCCGGCTCAGGTGCAGCGTACAGCAGATTCTCTTCACGCATGTTTGCATTTCTGCTGCATTTAAACGCGACGAGGTTACACGGCTGTAACATCGCGAACATGGAGGCCCGGCGAGCGGTCCAGACGGAAAGATGACAAGCAGAGAGAGAGAGGAATTAATGAGTGGAGATAATTGTTGAAGGATGCTTGGATAGATAAAAAGCACGAGAGCTGAACTAATGTCTGATGTTAAGATGCAGCGAGGAAGTCAGCCATGGAAATGTGAGACACACACACACACACACACACACACACACACAGCGTTAACACAGACGGGGCAGTAAAAGACTTTCCTGTCTCTACACTAATTAATATTTCTATACTAACACTGGATCAAATGAGAGCTTTTTAGCCACTTTTAGGTCCTAGTTTTAACTAAAGTGGGCAAAGAAATAATTAATGCAGCTTTAACCAGTCGTCCGGTGTATTATTCAGTCTTAGGATAAAAAGAAATGTCCAATCAGTGATCCAAATGTAAATTCAAGTGTAGCTCCACCCCCTGCTATCACTGCCAAATGATCAATAGTACTTCTACTGAATCATTAACCAGTTGAATGACTGTTGAATGACTAAATGCCTGGTGTGTTTTTGTGCTAATATTAAAAGTTTGTTTACATCAGTAAACTATAAGAGATTTTTCATCTATAAATAAAGGTTCAAAGGTCACATCAGCATTTAAAACAACATTTCTCTGCAAAATCAATTAATCTCAGTGGAATCGCCTCAATCACTTCATCACAGCGGTGAAGTAAATCTGTGGCAGTCTTTTGCATCAAATTCCTGCTGTTGACCAACACAAACAGTGCCGAAGAGTCCAAAATGGAGGAAGCTTTAACGTTAGCTGTGTGACAGCATCTAAAGCCCTGCTGCGCTGAAGAGATGCAGGCTGGTCTGCAGTCAGTCAGTGTTACACAACAAGAATGATGCGACGCATTTAATTCCTGTTGTAAATGTGAGAATACAGTTCAGGTCAGAAGCGCTCTGTTGCGTGTATTCTGGAGCTCACTCATCACGTACTGACGGCTTCTACTGCTCTACTGGCGTTAGCTGCTGATGCCGTAGTATGATGCATAGAGCGCCATCTGCTGACCATGTTGTGATTAGCAGGAATAACCACACATCCCAGTGAAAGACCTAACGCCAGAATAATACAGATAAGTGACCATGTAAAGTATATTGTGTTTTTGAGACCTTAGTTTTCATTGAATAGTTACCTGTCTTTTCAAACACCCAGTGCCACATCAGCAGACAGGAATCCATGTTACAAACACTGCTTGATAAACTGTGAACTATTTGTCCGGTTAACAACCACGCTACAGCTTCGTCTTTAAAAGTTAGCGAGCCAAATACTGACAGCAGTTCTGACGGGTTTTAGCATGTTTCTCACTGGCTAACACGTTAGCGGTTAGCTCCAGCAGCTCATCAACTTCACCACACTTCTAGCAGCACCTGTTTCAAGTGGATGAACTTCTCTTAACACTTTACGTGAATTTACTTGTAATTTATGATATCATTTATGTCCAAAAATCATTAATGATTGGGCCTTTACTTGTGTTTTTATAACTGTAGTTACTGTGTTTCTTTGAGGATATTTTCCTAAATGTCCATTTATGTGCTTTAAAGCTGTTTGAACTAAAATTTCCCTTCTTAAATTGTAAAAGAAAACAGGCATATTAAAGGGGGGGGTATTTTGCTTAACTTTAGTGAACTGTACAGACTGAACTTCTGGATTTAATCATTTGAAAATGAATGTTAACTTTATTTGAATAGTCCATTTAAAAAAAAACATGTTAATGAAGTGCTTTAACTTTAATCAGACCAATTTAAAGCACATGTTGTATTTTCCTCCTCCTTCCCAGTAATTCGGGTTCATTGGATGGTGAACCCAGAACAAACGCCACCTCTGAGTGGCGACTTATCGGACCGTGACCTCTGACCCCTGCCGGCTGACAGTGGAGAAATAAATGAGCAGGTATTAGAGGGCCAAACACAGCGGGCCCTGCAGTAAGTGGCAGTTTATGGAAATGAGGAGGTGATCTTTCCACCTGGGCGCGATAACCTCTGCGTTAATCCTCGCTCCGCGACCTCCCGCCGCCCTCCTGTTCAACACTTTCATTAGAGTTTAATCGCCGCCCCAAAAAAAAGAAAGAAAGCAAACTGAAGTTAAAAACCTGCTGCTGCTGCTCGCCAAACTGTCTCGAACGTCTTGTTGTGATGGAGTTTTCCTCCTGTGTCACATGGAGCTCTTCCTCTTTCATGTGGTGTTTTTTCTCTCATTAGATCTCTTCTTTTCTTTCCCTACCTCCTCATTTCTTTCTTTACCTCCTCCTACCTACAATTTTCCCTTTAGTCCTCCTCATTTCCTTTCCTACCTCCTCTTATCCTTCCTTTCTCTCTTCCTGTACCTCCTTCTTTCCTATCCCACCCTCTTTTTACCCTTTTATTTATTTTTCTGAATACTTTTTTTCTTTTCTATACTTTACATTTTTTCTCTGCCTCATTCTTTCCTTCTCTATTTCCTAATTTTCTACTTCCCCTACTTTACTTTTGTACCTCCCCATACCTGATTCTTTCCCTTCCCTTTTTTCCCCTTCTATACCGCCTTCTTTCCTTCAGTACTTCCTTCTTCTCTTCCCTACCTCTTCTTTCTTTGTGTGACCTTATTTCCTTTCCTACCACCTTATTTCTTTCTCTACCGCCTCGTTCTTTCATCCTTGTCGATCATTTCCACCTGCATCTTCGACTTTCTTTCCCTGCTCCCTCATTTGCTCCCAACGTCTTCTTCCTTACCTCCTCCTCTCCTTCCTTCCCTTCTCCTCTGTCTGAAGCTGCTCCTCGCTCTCATTTACATACCGACTCGCTGCTCGCGCTTCACTTCCCTTCAGTCGACCGGCGCTGATGAAACACAAACAGTCGACGCCTTCTGACACGACGTCTGACCTCGGTGCATCAGAGGCCGGCTCAGGTGCAGCGTACAGCAGATTCTCTTCACGCATGTTTGCATTTCTGCTGCATTTAAACGCGACGAGGTTACACGGCTGTAACATCGCGAACATGGAGGCCCGGCGAGCGGTCCAGACGGAAAGATGACAAGCAGAGAGAGAGAGGAATTAATGAGTGGAGATAATTGTTGAAGGATGCTTGGATAGATAAAAAGCACGAGAGCTGAACTAATGTCTGATGTTAAGATGCAGCGAGGAAGTCAGCCATGGAAATGTGGCTACCTCTTCTTCTTCCTTTACTTTCCTACCTCCTCCTCTCCTTACCTACTTCCACTCCTCTTCCCTCACATGACAACCTTTTCTTTCCTTCTGTATGGTATATTATATCATTCTAAAAGGCGTACAGGGGTTTGTATCTGTAACCGTAGTTTTGCAAACTTGTACAGTGACGTTTGTATCTGTAAGCTTAATTCTGCAAACTTGTGCATTTTGTTTTCTGTCTGCAAACCCCGTTTTGCGAGTCTGCACATTCAGACAGGCTGCAAACTCATTTTCACAAAAAATACTTACGTGTATGTGCGCGCGCCTGCTTACGGACTTTTGACAGGTTTACTACGTGGTGTGTTTTGTACACAGGGTGTCAAAAAAGAATCAGACTATCTGCAAGGGAGGGAGGGCGGGACCTCCAGCTTCTGACCAATCAGTGTCTTTGGCTAGTCAACACTGTCAGTCACCCCTCCCCCCCCCAAAAGAAAAAACTGATCGATCGCTCAGTCAATTTATCGATGACTGAAACATGGAGTCCGGCAGGCCTCCACAACCGCCAGTAAGTCAACAAAATACATCAACTTGTGTCAGATGTAACATTAACTTTTTTGGAAGGTAAAAACCCCAAAATGTTTAGAAATGTTTTTTAATAATGGGCCTAGTCAGCTAGCTAACTATAGTATAAAGTAAACTTTAACCAGTCTGTCTGTAGTGTTTCTACTCACTATATACTGTATATAATATACTCTATTTTCTTACTGTTGTGTTATTGTTACCTGACCAGGACGGCCCATTATTCAAAAATATTACTATATTTCTAAACATAGTTTTTTGTATCTTGTGGACTGACTGGTGTCACAGAGGCCTGGTGGAGTCCATCTTTCAGGGCTGGATCTCTTTAGAAACATACAGACAACCAGCTTGTGGACATGAAATGAACATCTTTGTACAAATTAAGATTCTAATGTGTGAAAAAAAATACAATAAATTAAATAATCAAATGGAATATGAAAAGGTAAATGAAAAATAATAAAACATAAAAAAAACGTAAATAAAAGTCAATGTAGCTTAAATCAGGCTACAGAGAATAAATCTTTAAAATATAACTGTTCAGGGGTTGGATCTCTTTACAGGCTCTATGTTGACTGAGATGATGGTTGACTGACAGTGTTGACTAGCCAATTGCGTTATGCTTAGCAATTTTAAAGACACTGATTGGTCAGAAGCTGGAGGTCCCGCCCTCTCTCCCTTGCAGATAGTCTGATTCTTTTGCAAAACCCTGTTTACAAAACACACCACGTGGTAAATGTGTCAAAAATCCGTAAATTTGTACTTTTGCCGCCGCAACTGTGAAAATGAGTTTGCAAGCCTGTGTCTGAATGAACAGACTGGAAAAACAGAGTCTGCAGACAGAAAACAAAACGTACAAGTCTGCAAAACTAAGCTTACAGATACAAACCCCTGTTTTCAAGTACGCCTTTTAGAATGATTTAATATTCCATACTTCTGTACCTCCTCCTTTCCTTACCTGCCTTATACCTTCACATTTCCTTTCCCACTCTCTCCTTTCTTTCCGTCTCCGTATTCATTTCCTGTCTTACCTTCTCCTTCCCTTCCTTGACATGCTTTTCCTTTCCTTTCCTTCTGCACCCCCTCTCGTCCCTTCCCTGTGTTTATTTCCATCCTCATCACCTTTCCTTAATTCTCATTTCTTTTTCTACCACCTTCTTTCCTTCTTTAGCTCGTCCTTTTCTTTTTCAGCCTCATTTCCATCTTTCTTTTCCTTCCTTTATGCCTTCTATTCTTCTTTCCTTCCTCCTTTACTTTCTGATTTCCTCATTTTCTTCCTTACCTGTTTTTCCTTTAATTTGCTTCCCTACCTCCTCCTATACTTCCTCCTTCCCTTC
>SEMN01000023.1:2372658-2402658 GCA_005408345.1 Macquaria australasica
TTCCTTTCTGTTTCTTGCCTCTACCAATCCGTTTCTACCGTATCATTTCCTTCCCTATACCCTCCTTTCTGCTTCCGTATTTCCTTCCCTAGCGCCTCCTCTCCTTTCCTTCTCTTCTCATCCTTTCCTTCCCTACTTCTTCATTTCCTTTCCTTTCCTACCCCCTTGCATACCTCCTCCTCCCCTTGATATCCTCTACATTTCTTTGTACCTTCTTCTTTCCTTCAATACTTCATTCTCTTTTTTTTCTTACCTTCTCCTCCTCCTTTCCTTCCTTCCTACCTCCTTTTCTGTTCCCTACTTCTTTTTTTCATCTTCCAATCCTTACTTGCCTCCTTTTACCTCCAGACCTCCTCTCCTTCTATTTTTCCTTTCCTTACTTCAACATCATTTACTTTCCTTATTTTCCCTTTCTTACCTCCTGTACCTCCTCCTTCCCTTCCCTACCTTGACATTCTTTTCCTTTCCTTACCTTCTTCAATCTTTCCCTGAGCAAAACACACAAACAAGGTGTGCTTTCTTTCATCACAGGTAGTTCTGAACGTTCCTGGTTTCTGAAGGTTCCTAAAGTTGACATAACTTTCCTTTAGGAGTCTTTTCTTCGCTCGCAGCTTCGCCTCTTTAGCTGAAATCATTAAAACAGATCGCAGACTCTTTTTGTTCACCTCGACGTTCTCTTCCAGCTCCGCAGGTCTGGCTGCTTTTTCCTCCGACTGCCGTTCTCTCCCTCGTCCTTTTTCCCGCCTTTGTTTAATTTCTTCTGTAAGCACATGAAGATTAATTGGGCCTCTCTTTTAACTTTTCCTGGCACCTTTCCTCTCGCCGCTCTTTCCCTCTCACAGGAATGCCTCTCATCATCTTTTCATTAGTGCTACCTCTGCCCTTATACATTATTCAGCCCGAGTCTCTGTGCAGAGCTTGTCCTTTATTAGACTGTCGCCAGAGTGCATTCCACAAACTCATTAAAAAACTATTAAAGGCTGATGATTTCCTCTGATAAAGCTGAGCGAGCTCCAGGTTTGGTTTTCTGACTGATCTGACGGGATCAGACGACGTTACGCCTCGTGTCAAGATGAACATCTGCACACCAGCTCGGGCTCACGCTTTTATTTAACCTTTAAAACAGGCATTTAATCCAGGACAGATCTGTGGAAACTGTCACAACACCCACATACATACCACCACCTCACAGCTTGTATTTACTGCAGACCTTTAGATCCTCCGGTGGATCTTAGGCCTTGTTCAGACTGCCAGCCTGAATCCGTTTTTTGGCATATCCAGATTGATTTTAGAAAGTGTAAACAGCAAAAACCACATGAAATCAAGAAGCCACATTTGGAGGTGGTTTGAAATGCAATTCAATCAGATTTCTACAGATGCGTCTCAGTCCGGACGCTCTGGATGCTCAAATCGAATTTAAGGTGTCTGTAAATCCACCTTTACACTAAAGGGAACCATAAGTTTTAAAGCACAAAATTCTCTTTTGGATAATCCTCTCTTGCTCCAACCTAAACTGCTGCACTGATACTCGGACGTGCCCGGAAAACCTCCAAGGGGAGGCGTCCATGAGGGTCCTGATCAGATGCCTGAACCACCTCAACTGGCTCTACTCCGAGCTCCCTCCAGATGTCCGAGCTCCTTACCCTGTCTCTAAGGGTGAACCCGGCCACCCTACAGAGGAAACTCATTTCGACCGCTTGTATCCACGATCTCATTATTTCGGTCACTACCCAAAGCTCATGACCACAGGTGAGGGTTGGAACATAGATCGACTGGTAAATCGAGAGCTTTGCCTTCTGGATCAGCTCGCTCTAAACCACAACGGTCCGGCACAACTCCCGCATTACTGCTGATTCTGCACCAATCCGCCTCTCCATCTCACGCTCCATTTTACCCTCTCTCGAACAAGACCCCAAGATACTTGAACTCCTTCGTTTGGGTCAGTAACTCACTCCCAACCCAGAGGGGGCAATCCACTGTTTTTCGGCAGAGAACCATGGCCTCGGACCTGGAGGTGCTGACTCTCATCCCGACCGCTTCACACTTCTCAAACATCTATTTTGATTTTTAGTTACTTTCTTGTGACTTCATTTATACATATGATTGGGAGAGGATGACTTTGACTAATTCTGAGTTTTTGATAATAAACCTAAAATGGTTCACTTTCAGAAGAGACCAGGACCGGGACTTCCTGCATGACCTATGCACAAATTCATCTAAATTCATCCCTTTGTTTTATTTAATGTATTTGTTTTTTAAAGGTCCTTTTCACAGCATTACACTCTGTCTGATATCTTTAGACACTCGCAGTGATAAATGACACCTGTGCACAGTGAGTCTTGTGAGAGATTTGAGCTTTTTTTATTTCCACCGGGGATATTTTGGAGTATTTTGGAGCTACACACACAGTTCTTCTGCCTCTTCTGACATGTTAATTGATGCTTTTCGGGTTTTTTAAGCGCCTCTGTTCTCTCTGCTCTCTCTGGGGAGTTGCTTCCTCCCTGTGATTTGCCGTGGGAGTTTAACAGCGGCTCTGATCACGCCAGCACAGATAAGACGAAAGCACACACACAACAATCAGCCTCGCAGGGTGTCGGCTGATTCGTCGAGGGCTTTTTTTAAATTTTTCCTCTCTTCTTTTTCCAGTTAAAGACTAGAGAGCGGAGGTGTCGGGTGAAGGGAAGTGAAGCGGAGAGATCACCTGCAGCAGAGGATCATCTCTTCTTCTTCACTAAAAACCAAAACATCTTTCATCCCTTAAATGTTCTTAATTTCTCCATTAAAAAAAAAAACCCCCACGATGGTTGCGTCAAACAGAAGTTAGTCTGGTGGTTTTTAAAGGGATTTATTCAAGTACAGAGCTGAAATAAAGTCATTTAGAAAGCAGAAGTGTCAACCATTCTCCGGGTTCAGCTTCTCCAATATGAGGATTTTCAGCTTTTCTCTGTTTTTTATCGTCGTAAACTGAATCTCTTTGGGTTTTGGACACTTGAACACGTCACCTTGAACTCTGGGAACACGTTATTGACGTTGTTTTCACTCTTTTTAGACTTTTTTAGACAAAAATGGTTAATCAAATAATATTAAATCAATTAATCAACAATGAAAATAATCATTAGTTCTGGCACTGCTGTAATATTTAAAAGCTCGAAAACATATTTTCTTAGTCGGGTTCTTACTATGAGAAACAGGGTTTTACATGAACTGACTTGCTAATAAACAGACTTTGAGTTACAATTATTTTGCCAAATAATGATTTCCAAATCCGTACGGGAACTTTTATGCACGGTTCTTATTCGTTTAGTCGTGAAGATTTAACCTTAAAGAGAAATACTTCAAGTTGTCTGGGATGATTCTTATGACCATTGTTCTGATTTACAGAGTTACTAATGAGTTCTTAATGTGAAAGATTTTTATCCAATATTTATTCAACATCCATTAAATGACTGTTGGCCGTCTTAAACTGGACTCAGTTTTGTAGTTTTGTTAGCTTCTTGATTAACTTGATGAAGTTCAGGGTTTTCAGCTTCATTTCAGTTCTTCAGTTTTAGGGCATCATAACTGCAAGTAAAACCCACCCAAAATTCACAATATCTTAACATTATTACATTAATAAACCAAATCTAACTTGAAATAGTCAATCATTGTATAGGATTTTTTGTTAAATGTTAAATCCTCGTTATGACTACTCCATTAGACAGTGGTTCACTTTAATTAAGGTCTTGCTTCTGGGTTTTTAACTGGATTTTACTAGAAAGTAAGAACTCAAAAGCAGCTTCTTTAAGGTGGTTTTAACTACCTTTATGGGTGCTGGTGTAAATTGAGGGCAGATTAATCTAAATGTGAGTTTATTCTACGGAACGTGTGTTGGTGGAGGTGGCTGTTGGGTGTTTTGTGTTGCTGCTGAGAGCCTTTTCCTCCGCTCAGCCTCATATTTTGTATAAATGAAACAGAAGGAAACTCGTCTTGACATGAAATTTCGAGCAGCCGGCTGCAGAAAGTGCTGCGAGTAATGAGCGTCTGGTCGGGGTGTCAAATAAGAGGATTACCTCGTTTGTGGGCTTTCAGAAGATAAGTGGATATCTGAGCGCTCATTCGTCCACGCCGTCTGAAACCCCGACCTTTCACAGATGGAGGGGGGCGGGGCCTCGGGGTGGACCCCCACCCCACCCGATCCGTCCGTCAGGGGAGCTGACATTTCCGGCCTCCGAGAAAAACAAACCTTCGTCTCATTCATATGGAAAATGTTATTCCAACCTTTCGGCGCGGCGCTAATCAAGACGATTCCAGATTATCTTTTTATAATCACCTCGGCAGGTCCGGGTTCTTCAATAGAGCCACGCTGTGGATCCATCTAATCTGTCAGAATTAAATGAGATCCATCACAGATCTGGATAATGGGCCCTGCAGATTGTGTGCAAAAATCTACATTAATAATTTAGCTCTGATTTTTATTATTCATGAGTGGGAGAGTGAGAGGAGAGCCGGGCGAGCGAGCTCCGAGGCCTGGATGTAGATTCAACTGCTGCTGCTTTAAAGGAGCACGACGCTGTTTTTACTGTTTTTAGAGCAGCAGCTGAACAAATGAGTCAGCTGTCGACACACGTCAGGAAAACCATAACAACGCAAAGCAGAAAATACATGTACTATATAATGTATAAAAAGAGTCTGTTTGCAATATTTTAACAAAATGAAAAGGGTTCAGATCCTTTTAAGTGGAGGCATTTTGGATTTTCTAAACTTCCCACTTTAAGTTTAAGAAAGTTAAACAAGCAACTCCACTGGATTAAACTCAGTCTCTATTGATTTGACCATATTCAAAAGATAAGAGTGAAAGAGTAGATTTGGTGTTTTCGTGTGTGTGAGTTAGAAACTGTCAGATCAGCTACTAACCAGAACTCACTCAAGACTCATTTTATATGCATTAAATATAATTATATAATTAAGTATTGTCTGGAGTAAAAGAAAAAGGATTTGGCTGATATTATGTCTGATCTAGCAACAGAGAGTCAAAGTCCTGATGTCACTTCCTGTCTAGTTTTTGTTCCACCAGATTCTGTAACTCACTGCAAACTCCCAGCATTTCTTTCATGGGTCTTTCTTAAATAATGAAGCGTGTTGCTGGAGTTTACTTTCCATATTCAAATCAGACGAATCAGCTCCACTGCAGCAGCTGCTGAAACTGAAACCTTCGAGATTTTAACAAAGTTAAACAGCGATTACTTTGTGAGCTGAAAAAACTACGAGCACGGCAGCATCGTCACCATCGCCCTCTTCTGAAGTCGTTGTCTAGTTGTCTTTCTGACTGAAAACTTTTACATATGGAAAGCTGACGAGGTCATTATTCATCTCCTTTTGTTTGTTAATATAGTTTTATATCGCCAGCTGGCATTCACAAACGCCACATTTGTAAACGGCAATGTCAATGCGCCTGCACATTATGACCAGCAGAGGGCGTTCCGCTCCTGTACGGTGACTACAACGCCAGTGTGCGTCTGTTTACGTCGGTGAAATGTAAAAAAATAAAGTTTTGAATAAACTTTTTTTCACACTTTATTGAATACAAAAGTTCAAGTAAAATAATCAAATAAATGATGCGTCTTTTTAAAGTGTGAGAGAAGCGATTACTTCAAATACAATTTTAGGGAGTCAAGTAGTTTTAATGAATTCCTCCTATTAATACGTCTGAAGGATTTAAAAAGATTTTTTTTTTTTTAAATTAGCTTTTAAATGCAGGAGATCTACATTTGTGTAAATAATATTTTGCCAGCACAGTCAAACTGTTTACAAGATATATTTTGGTTCTGAAACTTTTTGAATTGAATTTTGTGTTGAATACAAAAGCTCAAAAGTGCTCAGCGTGTAACAGCATTTATAAATGCCAGCTGGTGATATAAAACTACATTAACATACGTATAAAACATCGAACGGCAGAGAAAAGGAGACGAATAATGACCTCATCGACTTTCCATATTTACAGCATTCAGACGTGGAGTAACCGCAGACACTGTACTGTCCTGCTGTTATTAGAGACACTTGAACTAACCGCAGACACTGTACTTGTCCATGGACTCAGCTGATTGATTGATCAGCTGATCTGCATGTGTTAATGAGTCCAGAACCAGGAAAACAGCGTTCTCATTACACACAGACACAAACAGCCTGAGTCTGGCCGGACAGCCAGCACGTGGCATCCTTGTTCCTTTCGTCTCATTGGCTTGTAGTCGGCGTCTCGTCCGGTTGAGGGGGCGGGGCCGGTGGTCTGTGTTGCTGCTTCTTTCGAGGGTGCACTGGTTTTACTTAACGAGAGGCCGAAGACGAACACACAGACTCATTAGGAGGGTGACAACGTCGGGAAGTTGTTTCAGAAATCACCCAAGGACGGCTTCGACTCCGCCGCCGCTTTGTGGGCAAACGCCGCCACGAGAACAATAACATCCGATCTAATGAGCTGATTTCACCACAAACATTCAGCACAGAGCCGAGACGGAGGTGTACACTGAACTGATGTGCAAATAGGCTGTCTGTCTGGCGGTGTTTGTGGAAGCAGCACGTCCTCTCCCGTCCTGTCCGGCGGCGGTGGAGCTGAGGATAATAATCCTGGACAGTCGTGTGGTCGCAGCCCCATCAAACTGACTCCTCTTCTGAGACTCATTTATCATAACAGAGCCTCTTTGAAGGGCGCAGTCTTTGAGAAATGCTGCTTTTTATCTTATTGTCTTTGGGCAGTTTGATCTCGACTCTCTTCCTGTTTCCTTTATGAAGAAGAAGAACATTAGAAGTTTCGGCCTAATTAAAACTTTCTTTTTGGCGTACTTTCTGAGTACAGGTGCATGGGTGTTTAAAGACGGCGGAGTGGAAGTGACAAAGGCAGAGCTATCTGGAAATCCGGCCCTCGGATTAAAACCATCACACCTGAGCGCAGAGGCAGAGAGTCGGTGTTAACTCGGTTTTAATGCTTTCTGTTTAATCTGGGTGGCAGCAGCCTCTCACCTTCATCCGTCTCCTGTGAAGTTCCTCTTTAAAATATTCAGAAAGCGAACCGAGGCAGGCACACGTCTGTGTTTAAACTTTAAAACCAGAGACTCTCAGCGAGATGTCAGCAAAAAAAACTCGAGAGGAGCCACCGCTTTGAGGCTCAGATTCATCGAGCCGCATTTGAATTTTATGACTTAATGTTGAAAGAGAAATGCTGTGATGGAAAGTGTCACTTATTGACAGAGACCGGTGTGAATGTGTGTGTTCTCTGGGAAACGTTCGTTTCTGAGAGGAGACCTGGAGACGCCGTCACAGACGAACAGTAGAGAGGCCGATTACTCCTCTAAAGGACCACGTGTCACCTCACGTGTCACCACACTAAATGTGTATCATTCACATTGATGCCGATCATTCTCCAGACTATCAGACTAGTATCACAGTCAACATTTAGTCACCTTCATTTGTCTCCTTCAAGGTGTGTTCAAGGACACTTCAAGAACTTCTATTTTTGTCAGAAAATCAGCTCCAGAAGACAAACAATGCAACAACAGGGAAATCTCTCTGTAGGTGCATTGTTAGAAAAAAACACAGATATTCTCTTTGTCTAGATTTTTTTGTTTGTTTATGAAACCAAATCATTTTCTGGTCTTTAAGTCTTAAGTCAAAAATTCAAAGCCGCAACTTGTGATCCAAATGTGAATCAGAGTGTTGCCCTGACCACCAAAGTATGTCTCCAGTTTTAACTTTTAGATTGAATTCATTTCAGTTCATGATTAAAATGAACCTGCAGAGACATGAGATGTGCCACAGATCAATAATCCACCACGGACGACGTTTTTTCTTTCGTCAAAGTCACTGTGGTGGTGCGTTCAAGGACAGTCCAAGAACTGACACTGAAGCCCAGAAGAGAAACAATCTGCAAACCTGAAAACAGTGAGTGATAGCCTATTGGTTGTTTCTTGCATTAAAAAAAGTTGGTCTTCTGCAAGTGAGATGTCAGAGCATCCTTGAACGCAGCATCACAGAGAAATCTCTGCCTGTAGGTGCAATGTTAGAAAAATACGTCTTTGAGTCCTAAATATTTCATTTCCTGCGGACACAGAAGAATCTGCGTTAGAAATTAATTGATTCCAGAGTTGTTATTTCTGTAAGTCAACTTAAAACAACGTGTACAGCTGCAAACGTCTCATCCACACTGGAAGACGTGTTTCTGTCTCTGGCACAGGAAGGCCGGGCTTAATCCTGCCTTACAAAGCTCTGATTGGCTCAGTCGTTTCTGCAACCAGGGGAGCACCAATCACTGAGGCCTTGACTCCAGGCTACAAGTTAAGATCCTGCCAGAAAAATAAAGTTCTTTGAATTGAAACGAGCAGAACAGTGAAGGACAACGGATTCTGCATCAAGGACGTCTCATGAAGTGCAGACAACAAGCGTCTGAAAGCAGCCCTGCGTTAAAATAGCACTGGTGTTGTTTAAGGTCCTGGTGAGACAATGAAACACAATCCAGGAGGTACTCATAGACAGGATTTTACAACTCTGGCAGCAACTATTGTAAATTTCATCTTGACGATCGTGAGGTAAATGATAGAAACACAGAGTTCACGTTACGATTGGCCAACGCAGCGTCTTGCCGGATGACGTTCATCCCAGCTAGACTACTGTAATCCCCTCTTCACCTGCCTCAGCAAGTCGTCTCTGGACCGTCTACAAAAGGTCCAGAACGCTGCTGCGAGGCTGCTGACCAGGTCCAGCAGGACGACTCACAACACACCCTTCAGGATTCATTTTAGGGTTCTTGTTTTCACGTATAGAGCCCTGCATGGTCAGGTACCTGCTCCATCCTCACATCACCAGGAGGTCACTTAGGTCTTCTCACCAGGGCTTCCTGGTTGTCCCTCGAATGGAAACAAAAGGTGATCGTGCTTTTGAAGTGTTCTCTCTTCCTATAGACAAACGATCTGTTGACGCCTTTAAAAAGCAGCTGAAGACTCTTTTATTCAAACTGGCCTCTGTCTCGCCTCGTGCTGACTAGTGTTTGTAATATTCTGTGTTTTTAAGGTCTGTTGTTTCTTGCTGTACTAAATAAACTTTACTTACTTACGTTGCGTTGCAGCAAAAGTTAAACTGTTTTGCAGGCGACTCCTCATTGTTAATCTGCTTCTTTTGCCTCGTTTGACAGCGTCTATGACATGCTCTGTAACCTCTCTGGCTCCTCCTGACCAATCACGTTTTCATGTCACGCAAGCTGTGATTGGTCACCACAAGTCATGGCAGGACTTGAAGTCACTGTGATCACCTGAACTGACATAGTAGCCATCTCAAAAAGACACTCATACCTGGTGGTCTGGTGGTCTACATCACATCAAACAGTCTTTTCCTTCTTGTTGTCCAAGGTTGAATTTGACCTTTGTGTTTATTTTTTTGTAAGAGGATTCTCATTACTCAATAAGTCCTCACACAGTGTGAATACAAGTACAGAGTTCAGCTTTTAATCCCAGTCTTAAAGTCAAACAGGAGGAAAGTTGAAAACCTTTTTTTCTTATTTTCAGTTTTTATTGGATTCCTCCACAGAGCACCTTCCTCTCTGAGACGGCGAGATCCCCGGAGAGATCTGTCCATCAGCCCGAGAAAGTAGGAATGCAGCATGGAGAGAATATAGATACTGAGAGGCTTTGGGAGGTTTGTGAGCCGCCGTCGTCGTCCACATGTGAGTGACGGAGGAGGCGGCGTGGATCGACGGGATGAGCTGAGGATCCTCCGGGAGAACGCTGCTGCCAAGCAAACCAGGTGGAAAAAAAGATCTTCAAAACCTCCTCTGCTCAAAATCTCCTCTCTTCCTTCTCCTCCTTTACTTCCTCTCCTCTTCCTCTACCTTTTCTTCCTCGACACTGAACACTTGACTGAAAACTCTCCAACCTCAGAGAAAGGTCATGAGAGTTCATCATTGAATACAGAGCACAAACAACATGAAAGAAAATGTTTAAAAGACACAAAGAATAAAATATATATATACAATTAGGATTTTAAAAAGAGCAGGATACAATAAATTCATAAATTGATAAAAATAAAAAAAATGTAGGTTTACATGAGTTATTTCTGAATATCAAGAGTAGTAAAAAAGAACTTCTGTCGTTCTTTGCTTTAAATAATACAACAGACTTTGGGTTTCTGACAGAAAAGGAAGCAAACTGGTGGAAATTTATAATAATTTGCACAAAATATAAAAATTGACAATTACTGAAAAGAATCATCCTTGTTATGGAAAATTACAATTGTGTCATTTAATATAAAAGCACAAGATTTATTAATGAAACGTCTGGACCACATTACAGTGAAAAAACATGGTTAGAAAAGGTACAAAGATCTGCGATATCCACATTTTTCACAATTTAAAAAAACAGTCATTTTTTTTGTCTCTTTTGATTCAGATTTCAGGATTTTGAAGGGCTGGAAACAGGGACTCCGTGTTGAAACTGAACAAAGTGTGTGTGTTGCACAGATTATTTAAAAACTGTCAAGTGCTGATTGATTGATAAGCACTTTTAGTGGACATACTTTGCGCAGTTCCCGAAAGGATTAATGTTGCAGCCATTGCAGCTCTTTTCACGGACGCCGAAGGAGGCGATCTACTGGACCAATTCCAAAACTTTTTTTTGTACCTATTAGTCATTTAGACTCCAAAATATGTAAAAACAAAAATAAATAAAAAATAGGGCCCAGGTTTAAATAAACAGAATTACCCTTTAAGTGGAAATGTGAGCTTCCTGAGGATAAGACATGTATATCACACCCACAAAAAAACTGAAGGTTGAAAATCTTTTTAAAAAGTTGATTTGTCTTAAAAACTAAATGATGACTCCGTTTGTTTTAAGAATGTGAGATTTCAGGACTCAGTAATAGACTTGACAGTTATTGATTAATCTTGTTGGATAAATAAATGTGTTGTTGTACAGACAGAAGCTGATCTCAGTTCAGATCTCTTTAGTATTCTGCTGAGACACTGACTCTGGATGAAAGAGGCCGAGTCAGAATCACACATCCAGCTCCTCAAGGCTCTGAACTTCTTCTTCTTCTTCTTTGTCTTTAATTCCTACAGTGGAGAAACTGTGACGACCGGAATACAAACGTCACTGCTGTGTTTTTGTTCCTGTGTGGTCTCTGAGTTTCTAAAGGTTTTGATCATTGGGCCTAAAGTTGACTTTAGCCATTTGTGGCCCCTCGAAGGCAGAGAGGCAAACTGACAGAAACACTGACTGTCAGCTAATTGCTAACTTAGCCTGCTTCCACATCCAGCAGACACAGAGGTGGTTTTACTACATTTACTTAAAGCAACATGATGCAAGAATTGGTACAAGACAAGCCCAACAACACAAGACTCAGTGAACCAGCTGAACCAGAACCAGAATATGACTCACTAGTCCAACATCAGAAGGCCGGATCGCCGTCTGTCCTGCAGCCTTTTATTTCACCAAGCTCTCACCAACGACTGAAAGCCAGTCTGAGATTTACTCTCATCTGGCCTCTTGCTCGGTCACTCTCTCTTTGTCTCTTAGCTTCCTCCGTCAGCGTCCTCTTCGGTCTCTTGGCCTCTGCCATGATGTCCGTACGGAGAATACCGAGCTGGACCCGTGAGTGACCTAGTGCCCGAGTTGCAGAGTGCAAGAAGAGGGGTTCAGGCGCGGAGTGGGAATGAAAGAGGCGCCGTTCTCCCTGTTACAGTGTGCCATCACAATGATTCTGAAACTGTTATTTTAAGGTCAAATAGTTGCATAATGTTCCTTTAAACACAAGATCTGAGTACTTCTTGCACCGCTGGTGGAGTAGAAGTATAAAGTAGCATAAAATGGAAATACTTGAGTAAAGTACAATTACCTTAAAATTTGCTTAAGTCGAGTACTTAAGTAAAAGTACTTAGTTACTTTCCACCACTGGGATCCAGACGTTGGAATAATGCAACTCTTAAACTCTTGTAACGCAAATCATGTCAACATTTACTGATGAATACTTCGAAGAAGAATAACTAATATAATACCTGCCCAAAAAGCCACTCGACTTGTTTAAACTGTCGAACGGGAGTGAAGGTCCGTGCCATCCTCCCAGTAAAGGAAAAGGAAAACTGTAAAAAGTCTTCATGTAACGACATTTTGGTGCATGTGTCCGTCACATTTGGCTGAGTAGTCACAGTTATAGTAAACAGCTTGTATTAACAGTTCTGCTGAGTCAGGTGATGTGTTAGGATTTCCAAATATGAGTGGCAGTGTGAGTAGAAACTAATTATACTGTAGAGTAAATGTACTGTGGAATGTCTCCCTTTTAATTGGGCTTTCTGTATCTCTGGATGAACTGAATGAAGCACTGACTCTGTGGTAAAACCCAAATATAGGTGAAATATAGGCCTTTAACACAATGAAAGGGTTGATGTTTGTCTGACAGTCTCTTCTTCTTGTCCTCCCTCCTCGTCCCGTCCAGCGGTGTGTTTTATTTTAATCCTCCTCTCTGAATAAAAGACCATTAGCAGCTGCTCTTTGTTGGAGCTGAAATGAAGCTGAATGTGTCAGACGGAGAGGAACATGAATTAAACATCCGCGAGAGGCGGAGAATTATAAGCAGTGTCCGGTCTAATAAGGCTGAGCATTAACAGCACAGCGTCTCCAGCTGACTGACAGAGACGTCCATCTCTCTCTCTGAGGCTCAGGGTGACGTTTCAGCAGAGAAACTGAATCAGATGTTAAACACTAAACTGAGAAGAGAGGAATAAAAAAACATTCCTCCCTCTGTCCTTAGTGCTGTTGTATTATGTTTGCTCTTCTCAGAGGAATGGAGGCGTCAGATCAACACACTGAAACAAATACAACAAGAAGGCAAAGAAGAAGCAGGTCCAACCATGGTGTTATTTATTGTAAAGCTTCCTTTAGATCTTTTTGGCTGCTCAACATCCCAATGAGTTACCTTCATATTGAGCGATCCTGCAGGAGGATTTACGTCCGATGCCAGAGTTCAGTCCTGAAACAGGAAGTAGTTTGTCCTTTATATAGAGAGCATGGATGTATAATAAGAACTGGATACTGGACCCAAAGATGGCGCCTATTCAGTCCAATAAGAATAGGCTCGTTGGAGATGAGCCAGACCGGCGCAGAATCGATCACCAGCGATCGCCGCACAAAGCAGCCGGTTAGATTTGCGTCCGACTTGATTCCGACTCGCTCTGACGTCATGGTCAACGATGACCTCACGAGATCGAGGCGGCTGCAGTTTTTAGAGCCAGGAGCTGCAGCTGCTCTCCACCCACTGCAAGACCCAGGGCATGATGGGAAACGCCTGGCTGTCGCCTGATCAAAGAGCTGATTGGCTCTTAGTTTTGACCACAAACATCAGATTTTGTAGAAAATCCTAACTTTCTGTGTAATTGTAATATTTAACGCAGGATTGTTGCTGCATGTTGTGCAGTGACGGTTTCATCTGTTAACAAACATCTTGTGTGGTTGATGTGAATAATAATAAAGTTTATTTCAGCCACAACTATCAGACCCTGATCTGCAGACTCCAGGTAGCCTACAGGTGGATCTGACAGGATGTAGATATTTCTGGGACTTCCTGTATATTCTTTGAAGGTGCTGGAAACTGTCTGACTTGACTGCTGCTGTTTGTCACAGCGCCCCCTGCTGCTGCCGTCTGATCTCGTCCACTTTCCAAGCGAGGCGCAGTTCATCTCAAACGAGCCTATTTGCTCGTCTGGCACGTACGCCAAAAAGTTTCTAGCTTCCGGGTTATGCGGCCCACAGACTTTACATTGTGATGACGTCACAGATTTTTAAATCGCTTTTCTTGGCTCGAGGAAAGTTTTTCAAATATAAAAACTTCATGGATCAAAAATACATAATGAAAAGAGTCATAATGGAGCTTGTTTGCAGCTGGAGGCGTCCTGTCAACAGTTTGACAGACGTCTCTTTTATAATGGAGGTCTGTGGGGTAAATGCTTTTTGGGCCGGAGGCGAATGTTTTGCTGCAATACCGCGAGTGTCCACTGGGAAACACTGGAAGCAAGGCTGAGCGGCGCTGTGTTCAGGTCTTATTATACATCCATGACAGAGAGGTGGAAAGTAAAGGTGTCAGTAAATTAGCATGTGCAGATATTATAGAAAGAAGAATTTAAAAAAACATTAGTACTGAACATTAAAAAATGTCTAACTGAACATAATCTGACTGAATCGACTGTTTTGTCACCAACTGAATAAACTTACACTTACATCTGCACATTTTCAATTTGTGCAACAGCTCGATGGAAACGCAGAAAATTTGAAAAAAGTCAAAATATCGCTGAGGTGTAAAAGTTATGTATTGATAGACAGAAAATGGAACCAGCCTGAGTGAATAAATGCTGGCGTCCATGAAGCCTGTGAGTCAAAGTGAAGGGCTGAAACCATTGTGTCTGTGGAGCGATGAGGAGGCTGTAACCTTCCTCACATGAACATATGAAACTAACAGAAAGCTCGTATCTCCATCATGTTCTCCACATGGTTTCTCATCGTCTGAGCTTCGGCTGGAGCTCTTTGAATGACGCCGTCTTCTTCTGTGGTGATTTAATGGAAGCGACTGGAGAATTAGCTCCAGCTGCTGTTTATCTCAATGAACCAACTCCTTAATAATCGCATAACGGTGGGGGATGGAAACACACATAAATTCGCATTTTTTCTTTTGCCGATTTTCTGAAAATTCAGTTAAAATTTGCAAAAGATTTTAAAAATGTTAAAATTTGGAAACCTGGTTATTGTTTCCTCATTGCAGCCTTCATAAGGGGGTGTCCCTCAGTGATGGGGGGGACATGTCCCCCTCACATGTCATCGTCCTATTTTGACATTTTAATAAAAAGACGCTAAACTTTAACCGCTGTCAAAGCAAAGGACAGAGTTCCTGAGAGGAAAAGAGATTTTTGTCTAAATAATATATAATATTATATAAAATGTAATGTGTGTGTGTGTGTGTGTGTATATATATATATTTTTTTCAGACTTTGCTGTATGTATTTTAGTTTAGTTAGTTCATTTATTTGTTTTGTGTGATTACTTTATTCTGTATCAGTCAATAACGTCATTTTCAGTGGTGCATTAATAATACAGAAGCCTCATTTTAAACTCTTTATTTAGACTTATGAAAGTTTGATTATTGATTGATTGATTGGCTTCATTGTCCCCCCCCCCTTCTAAAACCAATTCCATGTCCTCGAGTATTGATTATTATGAGCTGATGTTTCAGTCGCTCCCCATGAGGAAGCTCCATCAGGTTTTTGGCTTTTAAACACGACACTGTGTCCTTTTGTAATCTACAGACTGTTTGGCTGTAAAGACAGTGATGATACTGTGGACGAAATTATTAATTTAAAGTAATAAATGACTCTATTAAGGGAACAAATAGGTATATTGACCGCTATAATAAGATATTTATATATTATAAGATAATGTGTTGTAATCTGTCTTACCAGGCTGCATACATTTTTATCAATACAACACATCTCTGGTGTTTCATTCAGTTTCTATGCACACATCCAAAATGTACATAAAACATGTTTGCAGCTCAGAAACATGACTTTGTTGTGCAGCAGCTCCAGGAAGCTTTTCATGTCGGGGAATATCTGAAGGGAAGCCAGGTCAGAGGAAGATGCCTTCATTATGTCACCTTAACTCTGTCCATATTTCTTTTCTCACAAATGAAATGGAAGATAAATAAATACAGTGGAAACATATACAGCAGCTCGTGGATTCAGCAGAGTGGCTCTGATGGAGGAAGGTCTGAGTCTTCACACGAACAGGAGAGAAAAAGAGCCGACAGGTCAACATAATTCAACTTTTCTTTCCCCCAGTAGTGTGGTGGTGCAGCTTCTCTTATTTCAGCTGTTTTCTAAAACTGAGCATCAATATTTTAAATCAAGAGAGTAATACAGCTGTACTGAAATCAGGAAAATAACATTTGATTAGTTTGTACGATTAAAATCTTCTACACTGTAGTATTACTACTTTGACTTAAAGGGAAACTCTGGTATTTTTAAACCTGGGCTCTATTTTTACATATTGTGGAGTCTAAATAACTAATGGGTACCAAAAGTTTTGGAATTGGTCCAGTAGATCTCCTCAGGGGCTGCAATGTCTGCAACCTAATCCTTGTGGGCAACTGCGCCCGTCAAAGTGTAAACTCGTCTCTCCACAGTTGTCTTCCTGCAGTTAAAGGTGTTTCCTCTGTGCTGTCAGAAGGTAAAAGACATTATCTGCCATTTGTCTGTGTATATATTGAACTCCCTCGATGGCAGTTTACAGCACGTGTCCATACATCATAACTTCTGCTTTCCCTGCCTCCACCTCCACCCCAAACTTGTGTCTCCACCGACTGTGAAACCCAACCCGCCCTCTGCTGCAGGATGTACTGCGGTGATACCTGGATGTGTTACCTGAGATAAAAGCCAGAGTCCTGACACCTTTTTGATCCCGTTTCAAGCTCCAGAATCAGGTGAAATAATCTCACCCTCATCGGCTGATTCTTCTTCTCTTGTTTTAGGAAAAAATCAGATTTTAGGACTCAGTAAGAGCAGCGGGGTTTTCAGCAGCTCTCTGTGGTTTGTTTATTTTAATGTTTGAGTGACGGACAGGATGCTCTCTCTCTTCCTGTCTGTCTGTCTGTCTGTCTGTTGATGTGGGCTTCAGCATCTGTGTCATCATTAGTATCATAACCCCTGTAAATATGCATCTTCCTCCAGTGTTTCTCTCTGACTGATCACATGCATTATGGATGCTCTCCGGGCCTCTCCTCCTCCTCTTCTCTCTCACCACCTTTTATGACAAATGCAGTTGGGTTTTTTTCTGTGTTTCCTCCCACAAGTCGATTCACAGAGCTTCACTGCCATCAAGTGGCTGCAGATTCGAGACCCTTACAGAACTGGAGGAAGTGATTTAGTCTCTTCAGATCTGGTTCCTCTCCACCTCTTTAAGCCCTCTGGTGGCTCCATCTTTACATACTCCATGTTCAGTCTGCATTTTAAATTCTAGTACAGATCAAATATGAACCTTTACAGTTGCTGGTAATGCCTCGTTTGTGTCTGATGTTAATACCAACATGTAGGTTTTTATTTACTGTACTGTAGTTCCTGTACTTCCTGTGCAGCAACACCAAAAATATAAAAATACTCCATTACACCTAAAAGTCCTACATTCAAAATATCACTTCCATTAAAGTACAGAAGTTTCATCGACTAAAGTAAAAGCAGTGGTGGAAGAAGTATGCATATCTTTTAGTAAGTCAAAGTAGCAATAAAGCTCTGTAAAATAAAATAAAATGTACATAAAAATGTCAAAAGTAAAAGTACTAGCTGGGCAGAATGGTCCCTTTCAGAGAGTTACATTATTATATAAATATCATATATTATTACTGATGCTTTAACATGAAAGCAGCATTTTAATGCTAATTTTATATATAATAATAATAATATAAATTGATCATATGATTTGTTTTTAAAATCTTAATGTGTAACTAGAAACTGTCAGATAATTGTAGTATAAAGTAGCATAAATACTCAACAAAAGTAGAAGTACCTCAAAACTGTACTAGAGTAAATGTAATTAGTTACTTTCCAGCACTGAGTAAAGGTACTCTTTATGCAAAATGGCCGCTGTTATATTATTATATTTGTCATGTTATTGGATTATTGTAACTGACTAATTGACATGTAAGCAGCATTTAACGATGTGTCAGGTCTGGAGATAATTTCACCTCTCACACAGACATCGTTTCACATCCATAACAACAGCCCTCGTCACTCGAGGCGTCCCTCAGGGTTCAATGCTCGGTCCCCTTCTCTTCATCTTCATCAGATCCTCCATTTTTTTTATTTGTAGGCAGGCAACTATCTCAACCCTGTCTCCTGGATAATACTTTTATATACTTTTATATACTACTTATTTGTTTCCCAGTTGCGTTGTGGAAAGAAATGTATTTCAGTATTGTGGCAAGTGCTAGTTGTAGGGAGGCGGTCGGGGTGGATGGATGTTATTTTATAGTTCGAGTAAAGATAAGTTGAATTTGAAAAAAACACATCCTGTCTCGTGCTTCAAGTCAAAAGTTCTCAATGCTTCTTACACTGTTGTTGATCTAAACAATACCCAGTAACATCTTCTGGTTTTTTTTCATTTAACAAAGACAGCCAAAGTTGCCAAATGTTAAATATTGTCTGCAGACACGCAGCTGTACAAGATGTTCGTCTGACTGAAATACAGTCTAAAATTAGCAAAATTTTGAATTAAGTTTGGAAGCATCCAATCAACAAAAAAGTCAACACGATCATGAATCTGACCATCTTTCAGTACGTGACTCAGTGTTATGGAGACATTTCAGCCAGCACTAAAATAAGGGATGATTTCATATGCAGTCATGTCTCTGGGAGTTTCCACTAAAAACTAAATGTTTTGGTCATTTCATGATTATTGAACGTGATCGCAGAACTCCCTCCATCTTCTTCACCTCTCAGCTTCACCTCCCATCATCCCTCTCTGCGTCTGTGCTGCTGTTGACAGAGCATTAGAATATGATTTCAGGCTACTTCATTTGTTTTTTTATTTATTTATTTTTTCTCCTTCCTGCGCTGCTGTAAACATAAATCACGACGAGCCGAGCCCAGAGCTCATATAAGTGTCAGGATAGACAGCGGAGCTCATAAACCTCTAATTTGATCTTTATTCATCTGGGACAAGGCATGAATAAAAGCTCACCTAGTAAATCATCATTTTCTGCTTTCTGTCAACACAGCTGACAGACGAGAGACACACACATCCATCCATCTGTCTCTGGAAGCCCCGCCCCCCTGCTGCTCGTTAGGCTGCTCCACTTCTGATTGGCCGGTTCAGCCTCCAAACTCGTTAAGTATATACGTTCAATTATTATTATAGACAATATTTCTGTCATTAATTATGATTACTGACTTATATGATATATGTTGATGGTATTTATTACATTTGACTTTAAATGATGGATGATTGTTAAATGTGCCAATTAATGATTGTATTTAATTATTCTGTCTTTAATTGAACCTCTTCCTCTCCATCTTCATCTCCTCATCCTCCTCTTTTGTCACCATGTTGCCCCCCATCGTTCTCTCACCCTCCTCCCTCCTCTTCCTCTCTTTCAACTGTCTCCTCCTCACCTCCCCCGCTCATTTCTCTTCTTCTCGTCCAACCTAATATCTCTTCATCTCTCTCCTCTTCCTCTTTATCGTTCTTTCCTCTTCCTCTCCTCCCCCTCCTCCCAATGTTCTCACTTTTTCCTCTCAGTCTCCTTTCTTCTCTCCTCTTTTCTTCATCCTCTCTCCTCTCACTTGTCCCTCCTTTTCCTCTACATCTCCTCCTCCTCTGTCTTCCTCAGCTTTCTCTCTCTCCCTCGTGTCTTCTTCTGCCCTGTCAGCTGTCCTCTCCTCTTGTCTGAAGGGTTAACAGCTGCAGCTGATGGAGCAGATCTCAGAGCTGTGACTGATGGAGCTTCACTGACACCTGCTGGTTAACTGGCAGAACTGCAGCTGAACGCAGGAAACCTCAGCAGGCAGCTGGGCGACTCGTTCTGGAGCAGATACAGAAAAGGTGTTCGTTAGAGGCGGCTAAAAACATTGATTCTGGGGCAGCCCGGTAGCCCACCGGGTTAAGACACCGTCCTCACCGCAGTGTCCTGGGTTCAATTCCAGCCTGGGCCATTTTCTGCATGTCACCCCCTTTCCTGTCAATCTCCAGCTGTCCCTATCAATAAGGGTGAAAAGGCCAAAAAAATATATACAAAAAAACCCATCAATTCTGCATCATTTTATTTTTAGATTGATCCCCCCTGTTCAGACTAATCGAGTGAATGCAGCACTGTGAGCTGGCTGCTCATTAAACCACAGATAATAATGATATCAGAGTTCAGTTATCTGGATCTCATGTGAAGAAAGAGTTCAGTTTAATTTGAATAATGATCACAGAAATATGAACGCCATGATCATCCCACATCTCACATATTGTCTGATGAGTTCTGCACATGCACAGCTGTCAGTTTTTAAATAAAATAAATAAGACTAAATCAAACTTTGTGTGTTTTACTTATTTAGTTTGGCTTGTTGCTAACTACCATTTGTTATACTGTCGCATTTTTTATTGGTGGGTGTGTAAACATCACTATTTTGTGTATATTATGTTTTGTATATGAATTTTATAAGACTCGTGGTTTTATTCTATTTTTATGGTGCCTTTTTTATCTCATGGCTCATTTACAGTTGCTAATAAAATAAATAAAGAGTGTCCACATGTGTAAAATACTGAAGATGTAGCACGTGCTGAGAAATGTAACTTATCTCTTCTACTGTTGAGTAACTAGTTATATATTTAAGAGTAATAAGCAAGTTGCCAAACTCTCCCTTCACCACCTGTCTGAGCTCTCAGTTTATATCTTGTTGCTGATGTTTGAGGTAACAGGACTTTAGCTGCTGAATTATTTCTCTCACGTCTCCCGCAGGTCGTTCTCTGGAGCTTTAAAACTCACAAACTGCAAACAATCCACGTCAGCCAGCACAATATGCACAATATTTTCTATATTTTTCTGACCAAATACTCATGTCTTCATTGTTATTGATCGAAGAGGTGCAGGAAAAAGAACAGCGAAGTTTTCAGATGTTCAGGCAGGAAGACAGTTGCAGTATCTTCATCCTCATTGGCTCGTGGTGACTCTCCTGATTAAAAACAGGAAGTCGTTTTAGACAAAATGATTTTTAGGGTCTTAAACTGAAAAGGTTCGCTCATTACTTCATTACACATCATTATTGTCTTATTTAAAATGAGATAAAAGAGGAAGAACATGTCTGTTTCCACACTATGAGTTAATGAATATCTCTGTATTGGTGGGGGAAAAGTATATTGAAAAAACAACTAGTTGCCACAATTAATTATAAATAAGTACAATTTCTCTCAGTTATTCACCCTGAATAGACTTTTGGTGCAGCAAGTAGATCAACCTTTATTCTCTCACAGCATGCTTTCTATGTTGGAAAATACAAAAGTAAATATAGTTTTATATTTAAGAAACAGACTACGGTCTCCTCAGTGCCTCGTCATCCCCCAAAGAAATGTTTGATTAGCAACCAAAAACATTTTTTTTCAGATTTTGTTTTATTCATTAAAGTGTTCAGTTATATTTTCTGTTAATTTTGTCCTTAAATGCTTTAAAAACCTTCTCCGTACTGCTACAATGTAATTATGGCAGGATAAATGCTAAACCCTTCGGCCCTGTGAAGAAGAAGACAGCTCCTCAAAGTGCTTTAAAATAAGAGAAAAATACATTGGAAATAGAAAGCAGACAAATTAAAGTCGTCTAAAAGTTAGTGAAAAGTATCATCTGAGGTTCCTTTAAGATCTGAGTCTAGAGACAAATTTGTAAAACTGGTCGTGTCTGTTGTGACTTGAGTTAAAGGTTTGTGCAGGCTGGCGGCTGCGGACGCTCTGCAGATGAAACCAGTTATGAACGAGGTCGGTGTTCAACAAAGTGGCACAATTTAATTTGTGTGGCAGGAACTGCACGGCTGCGATAGACTCGGTAATGAAACCTCTCAGCCTTAAGTTCTGTCTACTTTATATTCACAAAGAGAAACGAGCGAGGCAGCCATCGTGGAGACATGCAAATACACTGATCTCTTTAATACGGGCTGCACCCAATCGGAGGGCGACTTTGACAAGCAGAACAAATGCCCTGCGAGCACAAACATGTGCAGGTCAGGAGGAGCGGCGCTGATGGCCGAGGCAGAATTCAACTTTCTTTATCCTCTTTTCAACGCCGGCAGTCACATTCTGCCTGTTCGCTTACTGTTAAATTAGTCATCTGAGATTAGAGGCGGCTTAAGGAAGAAAAGTTTTTCCTCCAAAGTTGATAAAGCTCTGCAACTTTATGTACACTGAACATATGCAAAAACAAAATGTGGGGAAGTGAGTCCGTCTTTGTTGGAAAGCCTCAAAAGTTTCAGTGCACTTCTCACATCATCACCTAGATCCAGTTAAGTTTCTGTTAATCGCCAATTAATTCATTTCATCAGTTTGAACACCTTTATCGACTTCAGCCCTGCCTTTCATACAGCGGTGCTAGAAAGAAGCTTTTAAAGAAACTGTTAAACATTTTGGGAAAACAGACAAGGCTTAGCCTAGCTTAGCATAAAGACTGGAAGTAGAGGGAAACAGCTAGCCAGTCTCTGTCCACAGTTACCGACGCCTCTAAATCTCTCTGATGAACGTTAACATGCCGTAGCTTGTTCTGGGCAGATGGATAATGTAACTCCTCCTAAAACCCCAAACTGACTCGGTAATAAGCAGACAGACACAACCACGATATCGACCTTCACATCTAACTCTCACGAGCAAAGCGAATAAGTGTATTTTCCAAAATGTTGAAGTATTCCTTTAAGATTAAGGGGCCTACAACAAACCAGTGTCCACATATTTTTGGCCGTATTTTACGTATTATATTTATGTTTGTCTTGTTTGTGAGTTTTCAAGCCTGAAAATCAATTCGCAGAGTTTAAAATGAGAAAGACGTAAAGCTACAACAACTGTTTACTCTGTTTGTCAAACTTTATTAACAAGTCAAATTCAAACGACTGTAACACATAAACAGGTTTAAAAGAACAGAGTTCAGTTAGGACACAAACAATCATTTTCTTTTCTATGTTTAAGAGAATTGTAATAGAGGTTAATGTAAATTAGAAATGAGGTCAAGTTTGGCTTTCTATTGGTCCTTTTGATTTTATGTTTACGGAGCGGCCAATTTGTCCAGAGAGAAGGTTTTAATAACAATTCACTTACTCTACTGTGAGCGCAGAGCATCATAATATCACCATTAATAAATATCTGGAAGAACTACAACACCCAGCGGCCTCTGACTCCGCGCAGACGCAGTAGCAGCAGGAAGATGGCGCCGTCTGTGTTGACGGTTTTACTTGTGAACGTTTTGTGCACCGGAGACACCGAGAGGACGTGTTTCAGGGAGGAAGTCCCGGAGGACACGGTGATCACCGGAGAGCCAGCTGGTCTCTAAATGATTATATGATGAGCAGGACAGAGCCGCTGTCTTCTTCCTGTTCTTATCATTTAATCATCAAATCTCGATCGTTTTCATTTCACCTTGATGTGATCAGGTGACAGGTGACCAGGTGATCAGGTGACAGGTGATCAGGTGACAGGTGACCAGGTGATCAGGTGACAGGTGATCAGGTTCACATCCTGCACAAACTGCACAGCTCTTCGTTTTCATTAAAGATATATTGTACAGATCTTTCTTATTTTATAGTATTGCTCTATATTTATATTGCAGATTTGTCTATTTTATATTTGTATTCTTGACTTGCTTTTTACTTTAAAAATGTTTTTCCTACTGTGCTTTTTTATGCACCAATATATCAAAGCAATTTCCTTGTATGTGGAAACCTACTTGGCAATAAACACGACTCTGTTCAGCATTTAAAAAGACGAATGACATGAATGAAGCCTGAAGTGTGTGAGCTGCTGGAGAATCCTTCAGCATCAGGACTGACCTAACAACCCTAACAACGGATTACTTTCATTATTGTTTAATCTGTTTAGTATTTATATAATTCAGTTTGCAATTCGATAAAACGGAGAAAAGCAGCAAATCCCTTCAAATAGGGAGAAGCTGGAACCACTAAATATCAAAGTTGTTGGTTATTAGTTTTCTGTTGATCAACTAATTGATTAATCAACTAATTGTTTCAGCTTGACATGGGAACATTAATAACCATAATATCTAAAATAGCCCACTAGTAGCAGAGCAAAACATTAAGAATACTCACATTTAGAGAACTTCAGTTAATCATCTCTTTACATTTACAAACATGTCGGTGATTGACTGATTTCCTCGTAGTGACGATGATGTAAAAGACCATTATTAGAGGTGTGTAGTGTATCGTTACTTAATCAGAATTGGGAATAATACCCAATATATCGCACTAACATTAGGACATATTACATGTGTATCGTCTGTTTCGCTCTGCAGGGAACTTTCGGACTCAGCTGGATGATAAACGGAGGGGCCACTCAGGACCGCGGGATGTTAGTTGAAGCCAAAGATCCTGATGACGAGGTTTGTCCTGGAGAGTTAAACACTTTCAGTTGAGCTGAGCAGCTGGCACAGAGACGGTTAAATTAAAAATGTTTTCTGTTTTGGCTCAGAAAACAGCCCCCAGAGTGGATAGATCTTCCACCTGCTGACCACATGTTGATCGGCAGCTTTGTTGTTTGCCAACAGAAAGAGTGAAAAAGAAGAGATTTAGCTGTTTTCCTCAGTGTGCAACTAACTAGTTTACATGAATGAATCTTCTGTCATCTTGTTAAATCAGCAGGATTTGTGTCTCTCTGTTCACTGCAGCTGGTTCTGTCTCTGCGATACGGCTCAGAGGGAACGTTCACGTTCAGATCACTGAAACCAGGAGGACACCAGATCTGCCTGCAGCCGAGCTCCTCACAGCGCCCCCTGTCTGCTGGAGGCGTGTTGGTGAGAAGACACACCTTTCTTTTTAGTTTGTACTTTAATGCAGTTCTTTATTAACTGTCACATTGCAGACCTGTCAGGACTGTAGCTGAAAGACACGTTTCCTTCCTAATGAACTTCCTGTTGCAGACGGTTCACCTGGACATCAGCGTGGGCGAACGCACAAACAACTACGCTGAGATCGCTGTCAAAGACAAACTGACGGAGGTCCAACACATCCAAAGACAGCAGAACTACCAGAGGGTCAGTCTAAGTGTGTGTGTGTGTGTGTGTGTGTCAAGGCCCACTTACTGGATTTATTCTGGAGCTTTCAACGGCATCTCGTGGACGTCCTCAGTTCAGCCTTCACACTCGACTATTAAAGCAACAGAAGATGAGTCCATAAAACCCAGGAAACTGAAATTCTCCACTGAGGAATACCATGAGGTGTGGTTGAAAGCCACATCTCACATTTTCAACTGCACCAGCAAAACAAATAAGGTCAATAATGAACTTTCATGCTAAAACAAATGTGCTCTGTGATGGATCGACTGTCTCGAGAAAGTCTTGGCGAGTAGATTTTAAACCTGGAAAATATAAAGTCAATCTAAAACCTTGGCTGCTTTCCATTTAGCTAAAGTGGCTCATTGCTTCCTTCACTAGCATCTCTTCCTCGCGTCCTTGCTCCTCCCAGAGGAAACACGAGAGAGAGAGTTGTGAGGATGGAAGAAGTTTATTTACCAAATGGGACGTTCTCTCTCTCTCTAGAGTCATTTTGCAGAGAGTGTGAATACTCATAAGGACTTCAGACTGTACTTTCAGGTGTCTATACAGTTTTTAGAAACAGCAGTAAAGACAAATGGCTGCTGTCTGCTGCTCCACTATGATTATACACCGATCAGCCATAACATTATGACCACCTGCCTAATATTGTGTAGGCCCCCTCTTTTGCCGCCAAAACAGCCCTGACCCGTCGAGGCCTGGACTCCACTAGACCTCTGAAGGTGAGCTGTGGTATCTGGCACCAAGACGTTAGCAGCAGATCCTTTAAGTCCTGTAAGTTGCGAGGTGGGGCCTCCATGGATCGGACTTGTTTGTCCAGCACATCCCACAGATGCTCGATTGGATTGAGATCTGGGGAATTTGGAAGCCAAGTCAACATCTTGAACTCGTTGTCGTGTTCCTCAAACCATTCCTGAACCATTGTTGCAGTGTGGCGGGGCGCATTATCCTGCTGAAAGAGGCCACTGCCATTAGGGAATACTGTTTCCATGAAGGGGTGTACTTGGTCTGCAACAGTGTTTAGGTAGGTGGTACGTGTCAAAGTAACATCCACATGAATGGCAGGACCCAAGGTTTCCAGCAGAACATTGCCCAAAGCATCACACTGCCTCCGCTGGCTTGCCTTCTTCCCATAGTGCATCCTGGTGCCATGTCTTCCCCAGGTAAGCGACGCACACGCACCCGGCCATCCACATGATGTAAAAGAAAATGTGATTCATCAGACCAGGCCACCTTCTTCCATTGCTCTGTGGTCCAGTTCTGATGCTCACGTGCCCATTGTTGGCGCTTTCAGTCGGTACACAGGGGTCAGCATGGGCCCCCTGACCGGTCTGCGGCTCCGCAGCCCCATACGCAACAAACTGTGATGCACTGTGTGTTCTGACACCTTTCTATCAGAACCAGCATTAACTTTTTCAGTAATTTGAGCTACAGTAGCTCTTCTGTTGGATCGGACCACACGGGCCAGCCTTCGCTCCCCACGCGCATCAGTGAGCCTTGGCCGCCCATGACCCTGTCGCCGGTTCACCAGTTCTCCTTCCTTGGACCACTTTCGGTAGGTACTGACCACTGCAGACCGGGAACACCCCACAAGAGCTGCAGCTTTGGAGATGCTCTGACCCAGTCGTCTAGACATCAAAGTTTGGTCCTTGTCAAAGTCGCTCACATCCTTACGCTTGTCCATTTTTCCTGCTTCCAACATCAACTTCGAGGACAAAATGTTCACTTGCTGCCTAATATATCCCCCCCACTGAAACGAGATAATCAATGTTCTTCACGTCACCTGTCAGTGGTCATAATGTTATGGCTGATCAGTGTAGATCTGTTGTGGCATCACCAAACTGTGACTGAATAGAAATAATGCCCCGAGGTAGTAAATATATGTTTATGACACAAAGAACTGAAC
Organism: Macquaria australasica; assembly: GCA_005408345.1. Classification (NCBI taxonomy): domain Eukaryota; kingdom Metazoa; phylum Chordata; class Actinopteri; order Centrarchiformes; family Percichthyidae; genus Macquaria; species Macquaria australasica. Next base: position 2,399,351 of record SEMN01000023.1, read on the forward strand.
AGACTTCAGACAACAGGTATAGATGTTTTAAGTAAAGGCTACCGGGCAGGAAGTAGACATTATAAGGCTAGAAATCGCAGCTATATGGGTCAAATATGTGGACCCCTTTTCTTTCCTTAAAGTGATGATGGATGCACTTGGAAATACTTTAGAAAATAAAAAAATGGGGGTTAAAATTGGGAAGCTAGCGAGGAAAGAAGGAGGCGTGGGAAGCAGCCAGTGTTTGTGTTGATGTCCTGCTGTCTGTTGATTCGCAGCTCAGACAGAAACGTTTCCGTGAGGTCAGCTACAACACCAGCATGTGGATCTTCTGGTGGCCTGTCGTCCGCTCTCTCTACGTGGTGGCCGTCATCACCTCGAGCACCAACTCCTGGTACTAACCGGTTCTTCTGTTATCTGGGTTTCACTTGTGTTACTTAGTCGTTGTCCACTATATTCATCAAAAGCTGAAAGTCTTTTTTGTCTGTCTTGATGTTCTTTACAGCCTCAGTAGGATAGTTTAGTGTTCACACACACTGTCCTGTACCTCTGTGTTTTTATGGTTCCACCAACTTCTACTACGGTGTTCCTGCAGGTTCACAAAGAAGTTAGTGGAACCATAATAACTCGAAACTCACAAATCTCTTGATCTCAGTTAATATAAAACCAAAACTAGAAAATATTTGGTTTCGAACAGATTTACATTTTAATAGGAAAATATTATTTACAACGTGGCATCTGAAGAAAGCTGTCTCCATAACACCTCCACTGCTGCTTTGTGTTTCAGGTGAAGTCCAACTGCTCAGATGTTTCTTTTTCAGTAAACTTTGGACCTATAAGACAAACAGAAAAAGGGACAAACAAACTATGAACCTGAATATTTCCTGATCTAGACATTATTAAACTGAACCCCCCCACACACACCCATCAGACAATCAGGACCAGAACCTGCAGGATTAGGTCACCTGGAGAAGGCGGATATGGAGAGGAGTCCGAGCAGGAACTCGAGGCTGTAGAAGCAGAGCAGGACGGCGCTGAGGAGGAACTCCAGCCGCAGGACGAAGGTCTGCAGCAGCAGGTAGTAAACAGCCAGCGCGGCACAAGGGACCAGGATGAAGAGCGACGCACACGAGGCCAGAGAGCGCTCACACAGGTTCCCCTTCCAACCTGAACAACCACACAGCACACAACGAGGTCAACACCAAGATCATCACCGAGGTCATTACTGAGGTCACATGACTGCAGCTGCCATGTAAGTCAGGCTTGTTTCCCTCCAGAAGAAGCCGCTGTTGATTCTCCCACAGTGAGAATACGTCCACACTAACTGCTTAAATTTGTCCGTCTGTTCACACTAACCCGACATTTTTAAACACCTGAAAACGGTGCTTTTTGAAAACGCCGCGCAGCCTCTGACCCGCATCCAAACCCTGGTTGGGAGGAGGGTTGGCTGACTGTTATTAGCAGCTTTCTGACTAAACCAAACCACATATTGAAAACAGCTGCACATTTTTGCCTATTTTGCACAATGACTGCTGTATGAGTATTAACCTTTATTAGAAAGTGGCAGCGCTGAATAAAAGTATTGCTACAGATAACTGGTACTCTGTACAGGTGAGTATCGGCCCAATTCAAGCACTGGTGCAGTTTGTTCAGCAGGAATTTGACCTAAATAATTATAGTACATAGTAAAATAAAAATAACTGAGTGAGTTCAGACACTGCACCTGTTGTCCACATGGTGGCAGCAAAGAACCAAACAGGAAGTGACCTCTGACTTCAAATCCAACACGTAGATTTGTGCTAATAGTGTGTATGTTCATTCAATGCAGTGGAGTTACTGGTTAGACAGAAGAGAGGTGGGTGTCCATGTTCAGTCTGGATATTTCTGTTTGCGGTCTCACTCGCTCACCATAAAAGATCCTGAGAGTCTCCAGACCGAGGAAGAGCAGCAGCAGCACCAGATCCAGAACCAGGTTATCCAACGGGTAGGGGAGGGAGACCCCTGCACACAAGAGACAGGACGTTTGTGTACTAACACATTCAAAAGTTTAACATTAATTAAAGATGTAGGAAGTCATTTTCGTTGCCAATGTCTGTTTGGAAATAATTCGCTGTAGTCGTCTCCCTCTGCACTGTGACCTTTGACCTCCTCCCTTCAGCTGCCTGTCATTTAGGTTTTCTGGCCACCAAAGCAGAAAAGTTTGATTTTGAGGGAATCAAATGTTCAATTATTTGAACCCTGTGACGACATCTCGAGCTGTCACTGCCGCAGATGTTTTTTAGATGAAGGTTCTTTGACCTGCTTCAGGGCTGTTTTGTATTTTTATAATTACATATAACGTTAAGTATTGTACGCCGTGTCTGATGTGCCTGAATTTGTACTCTCAGTACGTGGTATGCACTTTGTTGTTGATTGAATGAATAAAAACTGAAATCTTTCCTGATGCTTGAAACCTCATTTTGTTTCAGGCGTCAGCGTTCACACATACGGGAACCAACAAGAACAGCAAAAAAGCAAAACCATAGACTCCGGTTAAAGGTGGACAGTTTTTATCACATTTATTGAAGAAAGTATTCACTCAATATTCGGTTTCGAAACAATGAACTACCTCAGCACACAGTGCTTCAGAAAGCTTCATTTCCTTCATCACTGATAATGTGGTGCTGACGTGAAGGTAGTTCAGCTGCTTACACACCTTTATAGATGAACATCAGAATCTCTGCCAGGTAGAAGGCAGCAAAGTACCAGCTGTTCAGGTAGAAGAGGACCTGCAGAGGAGTGGACGAAAGCTGAGGAAGACTGAGTCAAGGACAGCATCTCTCTCTCACACACACACACACACACACACACAGACCAGCTGCGTGCATCAGTTTCATGTGAAGGATACGATTGGTTGGCTCCCTGCAGAGACAAAGAGAAAACAGCCGGTTGATATTACATCAATACTGTTACATGAGAGTAGTGTTTTTCAAATGCATCATTATAAAAGGCATCATTTAACCAACATTTCCATATTACCAGTAGTTTTCTTTTCGGGTTTTATTTATTATCAAAAGTTAAAATCAAACAAAAAACATTAAAATGTCTAATTAAATTAATGTACCTACCTATCTTTTATACTCAATAATTAGTATATTTGGAAAACATCGGTATTAACTGACAGAAGATGAAGGTTATGAAATAAAGGAGCTGATGGGCTCTTCTGAAAGCACCAACACGTCGATATGAAACTCTGATGCTGTCATCACTGAACCCTGCTCAGCTGATCTGATTCCTGTCAAACTGATTGATTAGTCCTTTTCCTCCCTGTTAGACACTGAACATGTAAA